>JAJTUV010003755.1:0-41630 GCA_021653895.1 Mastomys natalensis | reverse complement strand
ATTTATTAACTGGGGACCAAGCCTTCAACATGAACCTTTTATTCAGACACCCATACCCAAACTAAAAAAGCACTGTAGGCTTTTATTGTGAACATTTTATAGTCTTCAAACTGTACTAATCCCATAGCCCTTTCTACATTTAAAAATATTTGTTACCAGTGATATCCTTGTTCCCAATACCAAAATCTATGTTAGTGTCCCAAAGCTGTCATAGAAGTATAGTGATATACAATGAGTGACCTAAACTAATAAAATTAGTCTCACAGTTCCAGAGTGCATGAGTCAGGAATCAAGCAGGTCACAATCTTCTGAAACTTGTAAGGTGTGAACATTGCTTTCCCTAGCATCTGATGAGTTGCCAACAATCTTTGTGTTTGAGTTTTTTACTGCTGCATAACTCCAATTTTGCTGCCTTTTAAAATTCTCATTACATGAATGAGAATTTTATTGTCTATATATGTCTGTTTTCATGTCGCAGCCTTCTTTTTTTTCCTTTTTTAAAAAAATTTAATTAATTATTTAAATCACATCGTAATTTACTTATTCATAAGGGGTTATAAACACAAAAAGGCAGGATGTGGGGAAGGGAATGGTACTGGAGCATAGGTGTTCAGGGGGAGTACAGATACCTTTCAGAACAGGGTATCAGCTGGGTGAAGGTTCAGGGGACAGGTCACTATGACTCTGCCTATGATTCACTTGTCCTTATCTACGTTGGTACTGTCCGCCGAGGCTTATAGCATCCTTCTTATCAAAATATCACAGCTGGTGGTTTAAGGATTTGCCATACTCCAATATAACTGTATATTAATCAATTATACCTGCAATGTTCTGAGGTTTTATATTTCTCAACATGCAAAAGAGCCTAGTCAGGTGAGGTGGGTTTCCGATCATGGGGAACTCAAACAAGCAGGAGCAGGATGGGGAGAGTATCTATGTACAGAGTCAGATCTAAGACAAGGAAAGTTAGATTTTTAGGCTTGGGAAATCTTGGGAAGGGAGTCTGCACAGGAGAGGAGAGCATATGTGAAGAGAGTTGTCAGGTCTCTGAGCCTAAACAGAGTGAGCAAGTCTTTGTTGTACATGGAGAAGGTTAGGCATTTGCTGTGGGCTTTCAGAGCCAGGTAAGGGGGGAAAGTCATCTATAAAAAAGGGGAGGGGACCTTTCGTGGAGTGCTGAGGTCCACTGAAGTGAGGAAACTGGCTGCATCTGCAGCCATCCTGGCATCGGTCAGACCATTTCTGGGACAGTGGGTGGACTTTGCCGAGATCTGAAAATTGGTATATAGGAAAATAGTTTTGCTCATCTTAAATATTGAAGGATTTGGGTGGTACTGGTATCAAACCAAAAGCCAGAAAAAATAATATGAACTATATTTACAACTGTTATTTTGCACATTTCAAAATAGCACGGAACTAAAACCTAAAGGAAATTTGGCAAATATAATTCTAGAGACTTGTGTGGTATGATCACAATTTCTTATTATGATGATACTCAGAACCTTGTATGTAATTTAAAATTCCAAAATAAAAACAATTAAGAACTAACAGAATATATGCTTATTGTAGAAATAAAAAAGACAGTAAATAACTTATGAATTCTTTGTTCAAAATCAGTAACACTGCGTATATTTCCTTAATAATAAAAAGTGAATGACTAAAATAAACTATTATTTATTGTATAATCCTTTGAGGGGACGATGATTTTTTAAGCTACAGTAAGAGAAGTCATTTTTCTTTTTTTAAGTTTTAGAGGAAATACAATTACTTAGATTGGAATGTCGAATGCCTGGTCATTTGTCAGTCACTGTTTGAGTCACTAGAGGGCGCAGTCTTATCAGAGGCCATTAAAGTTCTGAAAATACAATCCTGTCACAGGTTTTTGAAATCTAAATAAAGAAAAAGTTTCAAATAGCCTCCTATCCATCTTCTAACACACCGGCATGCTATCCTGACATATTTTAAAAATTTATTTTGCACCTGCTACTTCTTTCGTGGGCTCTGTCGTCACTCACACCGTGGCTGTCAAGCACAGCACTTTCTCATTGCAGTAGAATTCTTCTTTTGTTCCCAGCGGTGCCAGAAGCTGTCTTGAGGTTTTCTAGGTTCTCCTCCCAATTTTCTCATGTTTACACAGAAGCAGAATCGTCCTTAGTGCCTTACCAGTCCTGGATAGTTTGCCATCATATCGTAGCTATGAAACTATTTTATACACGAAAAACTGTAAGCCTGACAGTTTTTAATAAAGAGATAAAGTGCACTCTCCTCAATTTAAAGCCAAACCAGTCTTGATGTTGGGGTGCGTGGAAGAGAGCAGGAGCTGAGTTTGTGTGAGGAATTTCTGGGACTAGCAATCTTCCTCTGGAAGACTTGGCCATGACACAAGCCCATTGGCAAGAGACAAGCCCACGACAGCACTCTGGTGCTAAGGTAGCCTTGGCATCCAGAGGCAGCATCAGAGGGACTTGTGCTGGTTTCCTGAAATCCTAGGGTTCTTCAAGTATTTGATCCCAAGTTCACTAAGTTTTAAAACTCTGAACCTATAGCGAAGGAAACCGTATCTAGAAAATGGAGACCCGCTTTATTTTTCAAACTTTCATTTTAGTAGCTCAGCACTGAGTTTCCAGATTCTGTTACAGTTTGTTGACTAAAAACACTTGCTGATATTTCCTAAATGCTCACAATGTGGCCAGCACTTTGCGTGTATGATGTGATTTTAATAATATGATGAAAATGTTTATTTTTCCATTTGACAGATGAGGGAAGAGAAACCTGGGGATCTTCATTTATTTGATTGCTTAAGTTAGGGGATGAGAACAGTGGGCCAGTGCTGCTGATATTGAGGGGAAGAGAAAATTAGGAAAGTAGTAAGTCAAAGAGGATCAAATAGAATAATTCTCTTATTCCGAGGGGAAAGTGAACACACCGGAGGGTTCTGAACAGAGACGCTGGAGCTGACTTAAAGGCTCCACAAGATTTTTTCAGCTGTCTGTGTTGAGAGCAAGAAGACAGTTAAGGAGGCATATCAGAAAAATTAGGTAAGGGCTATATTGACTCCTTAAGGCCATTGTAACAACGTACTAGATACTTTCAAATGACAGAGATGTACTCATTTCACAGATCTGGAAAATGTATGTCTGAAATCAAGGTGATGTTGGCATGCTCCCACTCAGAACTGTGGTAGAGACAGGGCCATCCCTGTCCATCCCTCATCCATGTTCTACCCCCTCTTTGGCTTAGCACGGTGGAGGTAGTAGATCCATGGCATTCTATAACGTTCTGTTGTAGCACCACAACCTCTGCCTCTGTTTTCATAGAGTTTCTTTCCTGTGTGTCTTCATTCACAAGGTGATGTCCTCTCTGTGTCTTTCTCATCAACATGGCAGCACTCAAAGTTTGACCCTGCTCCGATATGGCCTTGTTCTAACTTACCTAATTACCATTCATTATAAAGAGGCACATTCTGAGGGACTGGAAGTTAGGACCTGTTTGTTGCTATTAGCTCCTCCCCTTCAGACAGAGCCACTCTCCTGTCCCTTCCCATTACTATGAACTAAACACGTGTGAGCCAGAATAAATCTTTCCCCTCCTAAATTGCTTTTGTCAGGTAATTCAGGTCAGTGATGCTAAAATTAGATAATGTAAATGTCAACATACAATGGGCGGCACAGTTTAAATCACAACAGAATTTTACTCAGATTGTGGCAATCTGAGTAAAAGATAAGGGAACTTTAAGTTATAGTGACTGAAAAGGTGGTTGTAAGAATTGTCCCAGTTTGAATATGGGTAAACTTAGAACCCAGCCTTGGATGATGAATTAGAAGCAGGCCTACAAGAAAAATAATAATCAAAAGTGACCCTAAGTGTCTGGTTGGAGGAACTAGCAGGGAAAAAGTGACAATAAGAAGTGACAAAGAGAGACGATTTAGGTAAAATCACAGTCCAATTTTGAACAAATAACATTTGAAATGTCCACTACACAGTAACTTATATGAGGCCAGGAAAGAAAATAGTTTAAAGTTAGGAGTGATACTAGAGCTGAGAGCTTGTTTGTGACTTTAGGCATAAAGCTCTGGCTATGACTGATTGCTGGGATGTACACATAGTGAGAATGAGGAGTTGAATTGACCTCCATTCAGATTTTTGGAGGTAAAACGATGGGAAGGGAGGAATGTAGAGAGGATGGATGCCAAGTGATTATAATGATGGCCATTGGATTCAATTCAGATCAACATAGAACTGAGGATATGAGGGTGTTGCACGGAGCAAAAAGATTCTTATATGTGGAAGATTCAAGAGGGGAGGGATTAAATGGAATTAGGAGAGAAAAAGAGGAGAATAAGATGCTTAAATTGAGATGCAATTTATAATGAAAATATCTAGAAAATGAGTGGACACATAAGCAGCTGACAATAGCCAGAGGACAAACTCTTTGCAGTAGGAGTCCAAACACCCGAGGGGCAGGTTGTTATACGGATTTTAGCTTTTGAAATATGTATGTGTGTGTGTATATATCTCTATCTCTATCTCTATCTCTATCTCTATCTCTATCTCTATCTCTATCTCTATCTCTATCTCTATATATCCATCTATCCATCTATCTATCTATCTATCTATCTATCTATCTATCTATCTATCTATCTATCTATCTATCTATCTATCTATCTATCTCTATAGTGAGGCCCCCATACAGATATTGAAAACACTAAGAATGATGGCAGGAGTTGTCAAAAGCAGTAGTGAACCATATACTACAACTATCAATAATAAGGGTCCTCCTGTTTAGCAGGAGGGTAGACAACAGCAATGAGATGCAGTGGGTTATAGTATGGAAGGAAAGTGATGTAAGGAGCTAAGGAAAGGTTACAGACAGGCATGAAAGAGAAGGGCAGGTGCAATATGTTCTACCTATGAACCCAGAAGTCGTGTGTATGAAAACACAAACAGCCTTTACTTTGAAGTCTAAAGGGATTTTCCAGAGAAAAGGAATGAACGCTAAGCTTTTAGGAGGTCAAATAAGATTAGAGGAATTCATTTCTATGTGAGTGATAATGAATGACTTAAGCTGTGTGAACTTTTTTTTTTTTAAATCAGTGAAGTTAAGCATTTAGAACATTGAGTTCTGAAGACATCTACTGGAGATAGACAGTCTTGAGGCTGGTGTCTTCTGTAGCAAATGAATTGATAATGGAGGAGGTAGATTGGCACTATCCCCAGGAGCATGTGACCTTCTTATGAGATGTATCAAGAGAAGACTGGATTGTACTATGTGGGTTGTGTCGGGCCTCCCTTCTAACCCTCTTGAGCAGTTGGAGTCTTCTTATCCTGTCACTCCCTGTCCATTCCATCCCTTCCTATGTGTGGGAGGAACTGGGTTTTGCTATGTTGCCCAGGCTAATGAACTCCTGTGATCAATCTCTCAGTTAGCTCGAGCTTTGGCTCTGAATCATCATGCCTGGCTAGTCTCTTTTATTTGTTTAGTCTGCTCATTACTTTAAAATAGTATTCTCATATTTGGTTTGTAGAAATGATACATGATCATTATAAAATATTTAAGGAATGGAGGAAAGCATAATGAAAAATTCCAAGACACTCAAATAACTCATTAACATAGGGTGAGCATCCTCTCAGACGTTCCTATGAATTTCTCCATTTGTAATTACTTTATATGACCTCATATTTTTCTGAAAGTTTTATTTTGTTATTACAAACAGTTTAAATGCTACAGATTTATCCAACCTTCTTTGCAAATAGGAAATTAACTTCTAGAGAAAGAATAGGAGTTATTCAAGGTCACCCATTTAATCAATTAAGCCCAAATCTATTAACTTCTTGGTTACCACCCTTCACCCAAGCACACACACACTAGGGATGGTATCCAGGGGCCTTCCTTACACATGCTAAGCAGGTACTCTGTTACTGAGCTACACAGTTCTAGTCTCCTTGTCTCTGATGTCTCTATGGCATATCCCAGTCTTTTCACCATATAGATCTATGTGTAATTCATTTTGTCTTTGAGTGTATAAATCCACTCATCTAGTCATTCAGTTGTCAGGCAAAAGTATTAGGTAATGGGTCTATAGTGGTAAGCAAAAGAGACAGTCTCTGGCCTTGGATGGCCATGTGAGGCTTACATTCTATACAATACAAAGAAAGTATGTGCTGAACTCTATAACTTTCTCCAGTGAGACAAAGGTCCACATAACAATGCATTTGTTTATAACTCCAAATTCTTTAGTAATGATAAGGACCCAGTGTTAATTGTTCAATTTAGAATTCATACCACCAATACAATAAAGTAGCAAATGAGTACTTGAAAAATATGTATTAAAATGTCCATGAGATATAGGATACTTTTCTATAATTTCAGATCCTTTTGATTAATTTTTGTAGTACCAATTTAAAAAATAGTGTGTTATTTTTGCCTGCATGGATATATGTGTAACACATGCATGCAATGCCCATGGAGACCAGAAGAGGGCATCAGATCTCCTGGAACTAGAGTTAAAGAAGGTTGTGAACCACCCTGTAGGTGTTGGGAATGGAGCCCAAGTTGTCCTGTTTCTACCTCCCTTCAAGCTGGGGTTATAGGCATTTGAGGGGAACATTAACTCCTTATGTGGTTGCTTGGATCTGAACTCTGGTCCTCATAACAATAGAGCAAGTGCTGTTAAACACTGACCCATCTATCTAGCCCCTGAAATAAAACAATTGTGTAATGAATGCAAGAATTTAGACAGTACAGGGTCCTATACGTAGTGTAAGGAAAAAAAGGTCCTTACACCTACTTTTCTGTTCCAGACCATAGGGGTAACTACTAGCATATTGATAGAAATATTTGTAAGTTTTTTGTATGTTTTTACACACACACACACACACAGACATAGGCTCTGTTTGTTTATTGTTTTAAGCACAGAGTGGTTGGAAGTTTGAAGTTCAGCAGTCCAGGGCATAGGCCTCTATTTCTTATTTTCAACAAGTGAAACAATGCAGCCATATGCCAATTCCTCTCTGGATTTAGTATCCAATGCTTGAAATGTGAGCAGATGCTGAAGGCTATTAATGAAGTTCTTGAAGGGAGGCCCATTTGCGTATATTGTAGATGCAAGGCCAAAGTTGAATGTAGTGGCCAACTGAACAGCTGGCATGAAGAACATGTTTGCAAGTTGATGGGCCGTGGGAAGCATATCCTCTAGGGCAATGTATGGCATTTGCAATGTTCTATTATTTGGAAAATGGAAGCAACGCACAGAATTTTATAACCGTTGAAAATCAATTGCAAATAGAATAGAAAAATATAAAGAAACATTAAAAAACTCAGGGTCTAAATAAGACTGTTTTTTCTATTTTATTAAAAACTCAGTGTGTGTGTGTGTATGCATAGAGGTTCACCCATGGCATGTTATAAGAAGACAAATCTGGGGTGTTGGTTCTCTCCTTCTACTTTGTGAGATCTGAGGATCAAACTCGGGTCGTCAGGCTTATACAGAAGTGTCTCTACCTGTTGAGCCATCCCACTAGTCTTTATATTTTACTTTAATGTTCTGTTAGCACATACACCTTATATATAATAATCATTTCTATTTATGCCAGTTCATAATGCACATAATGCATGATCATATTAGATAATATTTATCCCTTTTACCCTTATTAATCTCTTTTCTATTTTCAACTACCCTCCTTTTTAGTTTCATAGTGTGTGTGTGTGTGTGTGTGTGTGTGTGTGTGTGTGTGTGTGTCCCAATGAGCTTTTATTTTTACTGGGGTCCACACCACTGAAGAAAATGTCTTCTTTTCCCCATCAGCCACTGCCTTCCTATAAATCCTCAGGGAGGGGTGGGGCACTTCGAGCCTCTCCCCCTTCCACAACACATTGTTAACAGGGCTGATCTTGTGCAGGTAATCACACTGCTATGAATTCTGGAGTACAGCAGCCATGGCATGCCCAGGAGACAGTTCCACACTGCTTCCCCACTCCCTCTGGCACTTGTATTCTTCAGCAGTGTGCTCTGATCCTTACAGAGGGACCAACACAGATGTCTAATTTAGGCTGGGCATTTTGACAAAGACTTGTTTTTATCATGCCTGAAGTTAAAATACTCCAAGATTTTTTCCCTTTTTGAGTCATTAGATACAAACATAAGCCACAGTAGTATATGTTTGATTAATGCCAAGTTTTCAGGCTATTAAATGCCAACCAGCTACTCTTCATTACAAAGAACCACATGTGGTCTTCTGTCAGTTGAGTTACACCAACACAGCTGCAGAAGACACAGTCGTGATCTCTGTCACACCAACAATCAGATATTTGTTGTAATACCCTCCTAATCAGCTAGCACATGAAACCTCAATGAAGCTGTTATAACCAGACTTGAAATAATTAACCTTTTTTTCATTTAAAAAGCCTAACAGAGAATGGTCTCAGTGACAGGTGTAAAATTCCATTTCTTCTAGGAAATTACCAAGCTAACAGATGCTCCTTCTGACTAAATGAGACATTTCAATGAAAAAAGAAGTTCACCCCTTATCGTGAATATTGCACAGGCACCAAAGCAATGGATTTCTCTGCAGCAATTCATGACTTTGATCTTCTGATTGGTAATATTCATTGCCCATATATGGATTATAAATACCCACTTGCTTTTGTTCTCTATCAGTGAACTGTAAGAACACTTGATTCTGATGCTTGGGGTCCCAGAAGCCCAGGAATCCATCATGTTATTGAGAAAGTGAAGTAGGTTATGTGCCAAAGCCTTGAGTTGAAAATAGAGATTGAGAAAAATAATTCTATTGCCGCTGCCAAGAGAAGAATTGAGATCAAGAGAGAGAAGCTATTTTTATACTGTGGTGAAAAGATAAGAAATCTTTGATCTATTATTTGGATGTGACCTGAGGCTTAATATGGTAAAACTTGAAGCAATTTTCTGAGGTACTTACCCCGTTTCCACTATACACAGCTATACACATAAACAGACTATTTTGTGGAATTGAGTACAATGTGAATGCTATGTGAGTTCAGCAGAGACATCTGGGTGTAAAAAGGTTGGCAGAGAGAGAAGGGAAAGAGGAGATGGAGAGAGATGGAGAGAGGTAGAGAAGGAGAAGAGTAAGGAGGGAAGGAGGAGGGGGAGGGAATGAGAGGAGGAGGAAGAGAGGGGGGCTCTAGTTTTCATGTGGAGAGGTAGAAGACAACTGTACCATCTTGTCAAGTTTGGGAAGAAGTTAATGAAAATATGGGCTTGTCAATTTGGAGTCCACCAAGATTGCTGAATATCAATTGGGAGTCATCATGGAGGCAGAATATCTTGAAGAAAGTAGAGATAAAGGCTTCTGAAAACTATGGCTAAGGAGTAAGATAGGCTGCTGTTTTTATGCACCCCCTCTCATTTCTTCTCTTTCTCTCTTTTAATCCTGTTTGGTTTTACTGTGTCCCATTCTCCTACTGGGGTGTAAGTGCCAGATATGGGATTTAGAGAGACCATGAACTCCTTGGAAACTCAGCCCAGGGAAGGACCCATTTATAGTTTCTAGAAGCTTCTCTCCACTGTCAAGGTCAGAACTCCAAAGCCTCAGAGTTGCTTTTCCTCTTTGCTCTTCTTGAACCCAAGGCCTCTTCATGGACACCTGCAGAGCTCTCTCTTTTGAAGATTCTCTCTCTCTTTAATCTTTTCCCTTAGTTCCTTTCTTCATTATTTAGATATAAAATAAAAGTTTTATTTATGTGCTTTTATTCCTTACATAGTTTTACTTTTTATTATGGAAGCAACTAAGTGCAACTTCTTTAATTCTTTCCCATAAGTGCAGCTTCACTGTTAATTTTGTTTGCTTTAACCTGCTTTAACCAGTTGTTTTTTTAAAACATGATACTGCCCGTTTCTTTCTTTTCTGTTGGGATCTCGCCTTTTACACCCTGATTGAAAAATCCTACTAGGAAAACTGCCTATCATGGTGCTTACTGCATCAGGTGATACTCTGCCATTGCACATTAGCTTATTTAATATCAATGCCCACCCTAGAAAGCTGTTTTGGGTGAGTAAGTGAGCTCACTCTTCAGTAAATGGGATGGATACAACCAACACCTTTGAAAAAGCAAAGTACAGGGTACACCAGTGAAGTGTCTGCTATGTGCACTCATGTAGCTAGGAAGAGGGTAGTGCAATTCTTGTGGTGTTGCAGACTATTAATCATCTAGAAGCAACAGACAAGGCAGGGATAAGCTGTCCCCACTTCAGTCCTGAGAATAAGGCAATGTTTTTAAGATGAGATCTTAGTACATAGTGTAGGCTGGCTTAGAAGTTACTACATGGCCCAGGCTGGCCTCAAATACATGATCTTCATGTCCTCAGCCTCCCAAGGGCAAGGCAGGGACTATAGATGTGTGTCTGGCATAATATGTGGTTGATTTTGAAAATGGGAATATGGTCTCTTGGAAGGCTGATTTTGATAGCAAGGGTATACACATTTGGACTTCAATCCTTGCTAGATGAGCTACTCCCAAGCCAAATGACCTTGGTTAAACCCTTTATTCAGACCCCCTCTCTCATCTCTGGAATGGCTGAGCTATTAGAACTCAGTTGATAATGGAAAAACACGTGGAGATTTTATATGAAAACTGTCCTCACCATGCCTATCATCCAATAAATGCTGTTCCAGGTATCATCAACCTTTCAATCACTCTCTGAATCAAGTCTATCTGCTCTTGGTTTTCAGTTAAGCAAGTAGAGGCTTAGAAGGCTAGAGAGTTTGCTTTGAGGAACTGAGACAGTTACAAGGAGAGAATTTGAACTTAGGTCTATCTCAAAGCCTATGATCTTGCTATTCCCTCAGAAAGGAGAAGCATAAAGTCAGTGAAAAAAATACCATCAGGAACAAATCCTAGAACAAACCTCAGGCACGCTTAGTGCACTCAAGGAAAGGGGGCTGTTTGTTGTTTCTGGTTCTAAGGAACTCCAGTTTTGTTTCTTTTCCAAAGCCAGCTTCTTTCTGCTAAATTACTATTATTTTGACGAAACAAAGGTGTTTCTGGTGTTTTAGCCTTTTTCATCTTCTACTAACTATCTACTGCTCGGTTGCTTGTTCTTTGCAGGTAAATATGGCTGCTCCAAATGTGAGAGCCTAGATAGAATGTATTTTCCAGAGGCTCAGTGTCTTTGGGAGGACTGCACATATGCCAGGCTAGATCATGCTGAGGCTTTCGGACAGCGCAGTTGCAGATTTGCACTCTTTCCTCTTCCTCAATGCTCTGCACTCACACCCTTGGCTTGAACTTTTTGGCATCTGACATTGCTGGCTCTGGCCCTAGACACTCTTCACAGCTTTGGTGTTGTTGGCTTTTTTTTTTCCCTTTGAAATAGCATGCCCTTTTAGTTGCTGCTCACACACATCCTGCTTAGTTCTTGCGACATATGGTGTTCCTAGAGTTTCACTTTTCTTCCCCAGCAGCGGAGTAAGAGGGGCACATTGCATCTAATTCCTCTGGGGGAGAGCAAAGCCTTGGTAGGCTTAACAACTCTGGGAAATTATTGGAGTCCTGAGTGAGAGTCATCATAAACACCACAGTCTGAATGTATTTGACAGAAAATGATTGAATGTGAATTATGAAGGAAGTGTTGTGCTGAAGGCTGCAGGAATACAGAGATCTGGTTTCTGTCTTTATGGAGTAAATGGGTTGGTGCAGAGTTAAAAACCAACCAACCAACCAGCTGTTGGGAACCGAAAGCAGCTATCATCTTTACAGCCATCTCAAACCATATACCCTGACAAGAGACTTGTTTTCAACAGCCCGAAACAGCTGAGCACACTCTGATAAACATCTTGTTTTTCTCCCATATCTTGTGTTGCTGCTTAGTGCCCCCAGCTGCAAGGTGCATGTGGTCTCCACGCTGCAAGGCACATGATGTAGTGCCTTCAACTATGCTTGTCCACGAGGGAAAGGCACAGGGTAAAGGGTATAAATACCCAGAATTTCCTTTCAATACAAGAGACTTGATCAGACTCTGTCTTGTCTCCATTCTTCGCGTCTCTTGCCCCTCCCCACTCTCTCTCTTGCTAGACCCTGACTGGTGGACCAGAGCAGCAGACTGGGCAGTTACAACCAGCCAGCCAAACAACCAAAAAAACCTTTAACTTCTTTTAGAGTTCCAAATTCCATAAAGATACCCACCTCCTGCTGCAAAATGTTGGCAATTGTCTGTAGGATCAAGGAAAGACTCAAAGGGAAGTGACTCTGGTACAAGCCAGGTACCCAATAAATGTATACTAAATTGGGATCATGCCAGGAATATAACTTTGGCCAATGAAATGGGCTTCAGGCAGGGAAACTGACATTAGGCTAAAACAAAGAAGTAATTTCAGGCAGGAGTCTAAATCTAAGGCTAGAACAAAGAAGTAATGTCAGCCAGGGATCTAAATCTTAGGCTAGAACAAAGAAGTATTTTCAGGCAAGAATCTAAATCTTAGACTAGAAGAAGGAAGTAGGCTTCAGACATGAAAAGGACTTTGGGCTAGGATAGGGAAGTAGGCTCAGACACTTTGGTCATCCTGATAAACCCTTAGAAATAGTGATCATGGGACTCTGTTTACTGTCCTACGTGTTCTTTGACTATCTGGGTTTATTGTCTTGCTTGTTCCTTGACTATTTGCATCTGTTATATTGCTGGTTCCTTAACCTAGAACTGATCTTAATACTTGCATGTAATTAAAATGGCATAAAAGCAAAAAGGAGGAGGGGGGAATGGGATGGGGAGTTTTAGGGAGGGGAAATGGGGAAAGGGGATGACATCTGAAATGTAAATAAATAAAATATCCAAAAAAGAGAAAGAAATGTAAGATAGAATTAAAAAATTGGGATCATGCCAGTAAAATATGACAAGGACATATAAGTAGAGGGGATGATGAGAACAATGTGACAGAGGCAGGAGTGGAAGCAGAGGTGCCGAAATAGAAAGTGATGTAGGCCTAGTAGATGATGCATGTCCAGGAGGTATGAAGATGATTGCAGAAGGGAAGATCCTGGCCTAGGATGCCAGGCTGAAGATTCTTCCCTTTGATAGGCAGATGATAGGGAGACACTGAAGATTATTACACATGGGAAAGATGACATGGTGCCCTTAGCTCTAAGGTAGTTGCCCCAGTAGGTTCCCCATGCTCTAGGGAATAGTTCTACATCATGAACATACAGCTAGCAATAATTGGATTCAGTGGGTTAAGAAAAGGATTTAGGAAGTGGACATGATGAGAAAGTCTGGAGGAGTTGGAAGAGAAGAATAGGGGAGGATCTGACCAAAATATATTTTATATGTGTGTGAGATTCTCAGAGAATAGATACATGCTGCATTAAAACAGTGAAAATGGCATGGATTTATTTTCTAAAATGTGTCCAATGACAGAACTGGTTGCCAGTGGTTGTTTAAAACAATAGTTGGAAAAGGCCAAGAAAGTGAATTTGAAGACAAAGACCATTCTATTCAGTGATTAGATACATTGAAATCTTCACACAAAAAATATTTTTGGTAGAATTGTTGGCTTGAAGCTCGATTTCAAAGATTTAAAGGAATGAACATAGGAATGGAGGGGAGATGAGCAAAGCACACAGTGCTAGGGCTGAGGAAGGGGCCTGTAAGAAAAACTCACGGAAGGCTCTGCCTGCTGGCTCATTCCCATAATACCAGCAATTAGAGGGAGGCTGAATCAGAAGAGTCAGGAGTTTAAGACCAGTGGGGCTACATGAGACCTTGTCTCAAAAAATGGCCTATGAAGCCCTGAGCATCTTTGATGGCAGAGAAAGGTCCTGAGAAGAGGGAGACATTGAACATGACTTGCTAATTCATAGAGAGAATGGAAGCCACAATGGGAGTCAGTAGATGACTTATTTTTAAAAAAAAAAAAAAATAGAATGTATTCTTTCCCAGAGATAGGACTAAAGGAAGAGAGATGAAAGGAGATGACTTAAGGAATTTAATAAGTCACAAGGATGGGAACATGTAAGGAAAGCTTGAGAAAGATGCTCAGAACATTTTTGCTGAGACAGCAAAACTCAATATGTCAGGCTAATCAGAAACAACCTGACAAATTTGGTAAGCTCAGATCTTCTTTAAGTTTTTAGAAATGCATATAGGTAGTTTGCCTGCATGTACTTCTGTGTATACCATGTGTACAGGACCCATGGAGGCCAGAAGAGTGCATCAGATGCTATGGAACTGGAGTCACAGCTGGTTATGAGCCACCAGCCACTATGATAGTGCTGTCAGACCTGTGTCTTTGGGAAGAGCACCTACTCCTAACCATTGAGCCATCTTGGTAGTTCCTAGCTCAGACCTTATTGCAGTGAATTGGTACCATTTTTGGTAGGCTTCAAACATAGTTTAACTGGCTTTCCCCTAAGTAAAGGCTACACTGTGTACCTAGGCAGCTTCATCCATCAACCATCTGAACAGTTATCACTTGAAAGGAATCAATGGCAGATTCAGGACAGGTTGAGTCAATTTTTCCCCTCCAAATTCTCATTTATTACAATCTTACAGTCAGGGGGTTTCTACTACTGTGAGGGGAGAATATAGACATGACCTTCAGTGCAGTAGACTCCATCATTTTCTCAAAGCAAAGTGTGTGTGTATCCCTGAAGACCTTCCTTGGTGGTTAGTGGGCGAGAGATTTTTTTATTCTTTTCAGAACAGAAAGAAGTTCAAGCAGTTTTTTTTTTTTTAAACAGCAGGAATCTCAAGCTTTTTTTCTCTTTTGCATTCATCTAGATTCTAGACAGCATCATGCCAGTTTCTCAGTGTCTGGCTTTCCTGGAAACTCAAAGGAAGGTCCCTGGGTTTTGAGTGCAATTAGCCAGAGTCAGGGTTTTGCCCCATACAAATGCTATGGCCCCAATGTAACTATACAGTTGGGAAACTAACTTAGGTGGTTCCACTTAAATGAACTGGGAAAGGAGCCAGCGAAAGGGCTGAAGTGGGCTTTAGAGGGCTGATGGCCAGGCATAGCACAGCATCAGGAGTGGCCACACCAGACTATTTTCTTTCTGCAGAAGAATGTGGACTTTTAGAATGCAATACACTTTCCCATCTACTTAACTATGTTATTTAAATAAATTGCTTTGCCCTCGGGAGACCTTACACTCTTTGGCGCAGTGAGAAGCTGGGAGATTGGAATAAGAAGGCACTGTCAATGTGGAATCTAATAGAGTTTCAGTGTGGGAATATTAAGGGTCAGGAGCAACCCTACATTAGTTATCACATCTTGTCATTACATGACATGGATATTACTCTCTAAAGAGGAAATCTATTGGGAGCACAACGATGAAATCTATAAATTGGCTAGCAGAGCTAGGAGATGTCAATGAGAGTTTCTACTCAAGATAGGAACTTCAAACCACACTGCAGACGGCTCAGATTCTAACCTCATAGCACATTTTACCGTTTGAGATATTCTCAACTTACTCATTGCTTCTTTTAAAACATTTCCAGGTCTTCCTCCTTAGTTCCCCCAGCTGACAAGGGTTGGATGCCAGCAGGCTAATTTCCTAAACAAACTTAATTAGAGAAGCTGTTCTGCTGCCAAAACTCACCTAGTGCATTCCAAAGCCAAATTTAAAGGGCTTGGGGATTTTTTTGTTTTCATTTTATCTTTGGTCTTTTTTTTTTTGAGATAGGGTCTTAGTATGCAGCCCAGGATGTCCTGAAACTTGAGATTTCCTTGCTGCATCATCCTGAGTGCCAGAAGTATAGATGTGGCAAAGCCATGCCCAGTGGATTGGGGGAGCTTTCTATTGTTTGCTGCCATCTGCATTGCTGCCTTCTTTCTTTCATGCAGGATAAGGCACACAGGAGCTCATTATCCTGGTTTTCAAAGTTCTGTGACCTTCTCCAAACATTAGCTCTTTCTAGGCAAGAGGGAGATAATAATGGTACTCACCTGAGGATTGGTGATGTCAAGCGAAGCAATACATTTGGAGTAGTTAACACAATAGACACTAAACACAGAATAGCTACTAAAAGAATTATTATTGTTTAATGATACAATAGCAGCCATTTAAAGCAAATACGGGGTAAATTGGATGCATGTACACTTGAAAGTTGATTTATTTGCCCCCAATAAAGGGGTCTTGAAGAACAAATATCTAAGTATAAAATACATAACCCAGAATTTTCTTTCTTTCTATATGAGAATTTCATAATTAAGATCTTAAAATCAAGGGGGCTAAAGAGATGGCTTAGCAATTAAAAGCACTGGGTGCTCTTACAGAGAACCCAGGTTCAATTTGCAGCACCTACATGGTGGCTCACAACTGTCTGTGACTCCAGTTCCAGATTATCCGATATCCTCACAACAGACATGCATGCAGACAAAACACTAACGCACATAAAAATAATGAAAAAATCATTTTCAAAAATCTTAAATGAAGAACAAGTCCATGACTTAAATATCTTTTATTGAATCTTTTCTTTGAAATTTCACACACACACACACACACACACACACACACACACACGCATTTCTGATAATTTTCAATCCATTATCATCCTCCATACAAATCCTTTTTCTACATTCCTGATTTTTTTTTGTTTTGCCTTATGACCCACTGTGTTTTGCCAAGGCTGTCTGTGTGATCATGGGTTTAGAACTATCCTTTGGAGCCCACTGGGCTCAACAGTGGGTACACAGTTGAAGATAATGGCTGAATCTCCCTCATAATCCATCAGTGCCCTTGCATCCTGTGTCCTGGCCCAAGGCAGACCAGCTTTAGTTTGGATCAGGACCCACCATACCTACATCTACCCACAAGTCCATTTGTGCTGCCACTACCACCTTACTCCATACCCAGACTTCCAGAGTCCTTATCCAGGGTCTAGCCTGATAAGTATAGTCTTTTCCCTCATCATGTAGATTTCTCTTTGCAACAGATGAAGACCAGGGTCCCAATAGATACATGTATAAAATATTCCTACAGAAGTGGTGCCAAAACCACTGTAAAAGCCAAAATATCAGAGAGGAGTTTGCTGTGCAATTGTGTCTTCTAGTAATGTTAGAAGCTACACCAATAAAGTGTCACCAGCATGACTGCCTAAACATGAGCTGAACACAGACAATACCAATAGACTCGCCAAAGAGACGAGGAAAGCCCATGAAGTTCTACACAAAAAACTACAGACAACAGAGGAATGCTGAGAGTGGGAGAAATAGTCTTGTCCAGGGAAAAGCACATCATTTAGTTGCTCAGTATATATACTGAGTGGGTTACATTTATGTGGATATACATGTACATATATGCATTTAAGAAAAATTAATGAAAACAGAGCCTGTGAATTTAAAAGAGAGCAAGGAGGGGTATATGGGAAAGTTTGAGGGGAGAAAGGTGAGGAGGAAAATGATAATTATGCTAAAAAAAAATCTCAAAACTAAAACAAACAACAAAGAAAAAATTCAACAAGAATCTAAGAAATTTCCCCAAGAATCTCACACTAAAAGATGAAAAACACCGAAGCCTGGTAGTAGACAGAGATGAATCTTGTCTCCAGAAAACACACTTCACAGAGTTCTACAACTTGTCAGACCATCTTAGAGGATGAGTCTAATACCCAATCAATGAAGATCAATGACAGTGCATATCTCTGTCCCTTTATTTAGACTATAATCTCACTTCAGGATCCTGAAAATGGAACCTTTCTGTCCCCTCCCTGAGGAAAAAAAAAATCTCCCTTTTCTGCCTTTTACAAATGAGAAGAAGGAAAAGAGTAGGAGGAGGAGGAGAAGGAGGAGGAAACAGCACTCACCAGTTGGTATAGGACCCATGATTGATTGATGGCAGGTCAAATCTTGTTCAACTCATTGCAGGAAGCCCAGCTCCTGAGACATTACGATTGCATTGGCTCTATCATGTCTAGGAAAAAAACATTTTACCACTGTAGTTTCTGTCTTTTAGCTCTTATGCTCTTCTTACTCCCTCTTCCACAATGTTTTCTGAGCCTTAGAGGGTGTAATAGAATAGAGTCTTGTTTAAGGCTCAGCACATACAACTATCACTTATTTTCAGTGCTTTGATAAGTCATGAATCTTTGCATTCACTGTCGTACACTTCTCTGATTAAGGTTGAGAGTAGCATTTTTCCGATGGATTTAAACTTAAATATTTGGAACCAGCTTGGAGTCCTGTCAGTTTACCTGGACAGCAATAGTAAGTACCTACCTAGAGTTCCTTAGTCTTTTTTTTGAGATAGGGTCTCACTATATAGTCCGGGTTGGCCAGGAACTTGCTATGTAGACCATCCTGGCCTTGAACTCACAGATGTTCACCTACCTCTCCTCCTGAGTGCTGGGATCAAAGGTGTGAATCACCATACCCAACCTCAGTCATGAATTTTTAAACTGAGATTACAATACCAGTCATGAATTCCTTCTTACTGAGAAAGTCTCAAAATCAATTGGAGAGTAAATGCTTATGTCAGCAACAACAGTATTGTGAACTATATTTTTGTTACCCATATCGAATAACATGATTGTTAGTATTGGTGAGCTTACATGGTTCTGTAATATATCAAGAGGTGGTACCTGGCTGAGATGTGTGCATCTTGTTTCTTTTTGATTCATTACTTTTTGATGAGTACATCTAAAAAATTATCAGCTGCATGTACTATAAAAATGCAGTCACTTTGGTTCAAACCCTTAGAAATTCAAGCTCAAGAGGATAGGAATGGGGCCTGGAAACAATAGACACTACTGGTAACTGAGACCCCAAGAATTTAAGAGTCAGGTATATATTAACCAAAGAGCATACATGAACTGCTCCGTGGTCCCAGACAATATGTAGCAGAGGCCTTGTTTGACCTTAGTGGGAGAGGATGCACCTAGTCCTGTAGAAACTTGATGCCCCAGGGAAGGGGGATGCTGATAGAGGTAAGGTAGGGGTGTGGAGCACCCTCTCAGAAGCAATAGGGAGAGGTGAAGAACTTGGGAAGGGGGGCAATATTTGGAATGTAAATAAATTAAATAGTTTAATAAAAAAAGAAAAGAGTCAGACATAGAAAATCATGTATTAGTGGCCCTCAGCATCCCCTGATGCCAGTACACTCCTGGACATCCCAAGATATCCAACTCACTCAACCAGTCTGCATACTGAGGTCCATTGGGCTCCTTTGTACTCATTAGTTGACATAGCTAGCTTACTTGCTGGATATCTTTCTTCCTTCTTTACTTTGTTCATTCATTTATTTATATTGCTATAGGATCTCATTTAGGCCAGGCTGACCTCTAACTCACCATGTATCTGAGGCTGGCTTTCAACTCTCGATCCTCTCTCTTCCATCTGCTGAAGACTAGGGTTACAGAGTGCACCACCACACCCAGTTGGCATGGCTTTGGAACAGCTGCACAACTCTATTTCTCTCCAGCAGGGCAGGGATTAGTCTTTAAGTGAGGGTTACCTTCTTCTGACATGCATGGCCTCTCCTCCTCAGCACCCTGCTTTATTACCATAATTGTCTCCTAACTTCTGATTAGATATAAATATGACAGAAGCAATCATGTTTCATCTTCAACTTGTAATTGGATGCAATATAGTGATTATGTATCCTGATCAAGGGGCATTTCCATGGGATAATGAGAGCTCTCTACATCACTCAGTTTAGGATGCTTTTCCTTTTGCTTTATAGTGACATGTTCTGGTCCAATGTTCCTTCCTCCAAAGGGTGAACATGACTTCAGTTTCTATTGCTGATTTTGTCCTTTCTCTTCTCTTCAAAAGGATATGTACATACAGGCAGTGTCCTTTGGTATATCTGTTAATTGTCTGCTTCTCATTGTTTGTCTTTCTTGATGTATCTCCTTCTAACAATATCTTTAAGGTTCAAGTTATTTAAAATGGAATTGGAAAAATGATCTGTAAGTAATTTCTGTGGAATATTATTATTTTTTATTGGATATTTTATTTACATTTCAGATGTTATCCCCTTATCCCAAATCCCCCCAGCCCTGCCCAGGAACCTCCTATCCCATCCCCCTTCCTCCTGCCTCCATGAGGATGTGCTCCCCACCCCCCTACTCCCACCTCGCCACCCTTGAATTCTCCCCCCACTCGGCATCCAGCCTTCATGGGAGCAAGGACCTCCTCTCCCACCTATGCCCAACAAGGCCATCCTCCCCTACATATACAGCTGGAGCCATGGGTTCCTCCCTATGTGCTCCCAGGCTGGTGGTTTAGACCCTGGGAGCTCTAGTTGGTTGGTTGGTATTGTTGCTCTCCTCATGGGGCCGCAAACCATTATTCTTCATTAGTTTGTACCACTTCTCTTTAGACCAAGCTGGCTTTGAACTCACAGTGATCCATTTGCCTCTACTTCCGGAGTGCTGGGATTAAAAGCATGTGGCACCACACACAGCTTCTCTGTCTCTAAAGAGGAATAGGTCTATGAATCTCTGCTTCCTCCTTTTCTTCCCTCTCCCTCCTTTTATGCTTCATCTCTCATTTGTAATTAGTGAGTTAGCTTGATAGGGTATAAAGAGTCCCTGTTCCAGACTATCCAATTTTACTATTTCCTAGCTATGTGCTGCTGGGAAAATTACTCTTTTGAGCCTATGGGTCTTTGTCTGTAAAATAATATTTATTGTGTGATAATGTTTGGAGGACTAAATTATACAATTATATGAAAATGCCAGGCACAGAGGAAACACTTGACAAATGCTAGGTATTGTTTTGTAATATTTGTTGAGATTTGGATAGGAAGTGACCCCTAGAAAGGCTCATAAGTTAAAGACTTTGTTACCAGAGGTGGTACCATTGTGAGGTGATTGGATCATAAGGGCACTAACCTCATCAATAGATAAATGCGCTGACTACTTCATGGGTGCATGAGATATTGAGAGCAGGGCCTAGTCAGAGGAAATAGGGTCTTGAAACTGCCTTACTATTAATGGGTTGAATTATGCCCCTCAAAAAATGACATTCTGGAATCATGCTATAGAGTACCTATTGGGGCTGGAATCCCCACGATCAATTGATTTTTGCATTGTATTTATTTATGGTGTTCTGTGATAGTCTCCATTTGCTGTAAAGAGAAGCTTCTTTGATGAGAGGTGAAAGCTACACTTACCTGTGTGCATAAGTACAAGATTTAGAATGTAGTTAGGGATTATGCTGGTCTAGCAAAGTGGTGGAACTATATTCTCTTCCAAGAGCAATGGCTTTACTAACCTTGGGAAGCTGGTTAGATTTCCAGTACCAGGAATGAATTCCTTCCTGTTGAGTGGGACTTAAGTCCAATTAAACAGTTGTTTGTTGCAACTGACATGTGAGTACCACTTTTTGCACCTTTATTTAATCTTGTCATGTTCTTCTTACATGTTACATCTGTGTAGGACTGTTTAATTGCTTCCCTCCCTTGGCGTCTTGCACAGTATCTTCTGGAACCATGAAAGACAGATCACAGAAGACAGGCTTTCAGTCAGATCCAGCTCAAGCCATCTGAGTTGTGTGTTCTAAGGTGTGTTATCTTCAGCAATAGAGTTCCACCCTCAACCTCTGAGAGGCAACCAAGGGCTACATCAATATGGTTGCATCACAGAAGAGGAGGCAGGAAGATTGTAAGAGCCAGAATACAAGGAAGTTTGCTATAAAATAGTCTCTCCTAGGAATATCTGCATAAACAAGACCAGAACTACAGCAAATATCAATGGACAAGTTAATGTGAAAGGGGAGATTTTCATGGGGTTCCATCCCTAGGCAAAGAACTACAGGGAATTCATTGAATTCCAGGAGGAGAATTAGCCTCCTCCAGAAATGAACCCCCATATTGATTGTCCAATACAGAGTGGTCAGCCTTGAAACGATAGACACTAAAACAACAAAACCAGACTCAGCAGATTTTATTTTTATATATTTGTGCACGCATATACAAATATATCTGCAAAAGAATAAGAGGCTATCAACTTGAGAGGAGGGGGTATAGGAAGATTCAAACAAGAATAATTGGATGGGTCTGGTGGGAGTAAAGGGAGTAAGAGGTGACATAAGTCTATTCCAACATTGAAACATTGTAAAACAAATAAATGTCAAAAACTGCATTATGAACGCCCATTCCTTATTACCTTATGATGTGATATTCTTTGAGAAACAAGGTCTTTGCAGGGGTAATTAAGTTTAAATGGGGCTATTTGAATGGGTTTTATCTAATATGACTGATATCTGTACCCAAAAGGGAAATTTGGACTCAATGACACCTAAGATGATGCAAGGTCACATCACACACATGATAGAAGCTGGAAGAAGTGAGGAAGCCACTGAGAATACATTATTGCTGATGCCTTGATTTTGGACTTCCAGCTTTCCGAACTGTAAGATAATAAAGTTCTGTTGTTTTAAGTGACTCAGTTTTTGTCATTTTCCTATGGTACATAGGAAACTAATATACCTTTCATAATCAGTACTTTTGTAAGTCCAAGGAAGGTGGAGATAGATCTATAGAAGTTTGTTTAAAAGAGCCAATGTCTAGAACAACTGCTTTAGAGACAAATTGATTATAGGAATTGGTGCACATGGTTATGGAAGCTGAGACATCATCTGCTGCTGTCTGTAAGTTTGTGGCCCAGGAAGCCAGTGATGTGATTTAGCTAGGATTTCTCAAGGACTGAGGACCAGAGTAACTGATGGCCAAAGTAGGGAGAAAATGGATGTCCTACTTTAAGGAGAGCAATTTCTCCCTTCCTCTGTCTCTTTGTTCTGTTTGGGGCATCAGTAAGCCGAATGACCATGCACACATTATTGAACCTGATCTTTTTTACTCATTCTAACACAAATACTCTTACAGACATTTCCAGAAAAGATATTTTTACCAGTTAACTCAGCATTCTTTAGCTTATTCAAATTGACACATTAAAAGTTAACTATTATCTTTCCCACTGAGTCTGTAAAATGATTTGTTGTTAGTACTTTTTCTGGACTTGAGAGGTTTTTTTTTTTTTTTTTTTTTTTGTAAAAATTGCTTTGTTGGGGCGACATTGGGAGTATATGCTGGATAACAGTCTTCCTGCCGGTTTAGTTATAGTTTTGAGGATTGTGTTAAGTCATTACTTATATGGAACTTTCTAGTTATACCTTTGTTTCCTCATCTGCTTTCAGACTGATTTATCCCAGCCTGGCTAACCTGAGATCTTTTACATGATACAGCTCTCACAGCAATCTCAAAGGACAGTGACAAGATTCAGGATTGACTTTGGCTAATCATCAAAGCGAGGAACTTCTATTAATAACTCTCCTCTCCTTCCTCCTGACATTGATGCCAGAACCATCAATAAACACAGAGTGCTAACTTGTATTGGTAATATCCACAATAGACTCCATGGCAGATTTTTGGAAATTTTCATAAATAGGATCTTTGCCTTTAATCCTGTTGATGATATTTTCCCAGATCTGTGTTTGCGATGCTGCTGAAAATTAGATGGCTGGCAGTGTACTGCAAAGACTGTGTTGAGGTCAAGGAGCTAGGGAGCTATGATTAAAGCAAGTGACTATGGAAATCAGTATAACTTCACAGAAGGACATATCTAATGGGTACTGGGGCAGAAGAAAAACATTATAGGCTTTGGTACTGCTCAGAATTAAGTGTGAATTCTGTGTGATTTTTATAAATATGACATAAATTCCCCTAGTCTTAGAGTTATAAAAATACAATATTACAAATGTCCTAAGATAGAAAGAAGGACATTGCAAACAAATGAATTCATTAACAAGTTGTCAAATTATTGTTATGTATTACAAATACAATTATAGCCTTATTGGCTAGCCTTCTTCAAGCATATTATCCTTCCTACTCCAGCCCTGATGCTGAGTCCACTATATATTCATTCCACACAATTAGCAATGGGCTCTCAAACAGAAGAGATGTAGGGAAAATAAAATTTGCTTTTGAAATGGCAAGGATTGGTAGAAAGACCCAGACTACAAGGTTAATTAATATATCTGTGGTCTTTTGAAGAGAAGTCATAAATGATATTTCTAATTTTTATATATAAATTAAGATCTGTCAGAAATTCATTAGGCTTCTTGTAGACTGCATGATTTTAAAAAACCAAGATCTAGTTAGTCCCTGAAATGAGTGCTCATTGTACATTAGTGGTGAGTTATAATGGTTGATTTTCTGTATCAGCTTGGTTAGGTCACACTGCCCAGATATTTAGGCATACATCACTCTCAATATGTCTGTGAAAGAATTTTTGAATGAGATTAATGTTGACATTGGTAGAATTTGAGTGAAGTACAATGTCCTCTACAATGCGGATGTACCTCAACATTCATTTAATGGCTTTCAGAGCAAAGAAACTCATTTCCCCAGAGGAAGACACAATTTTGTCTTTTAGTTACCTTTAATTTGAGGTAACTATCAAATCTTCCTAGGATTTCCAGCCTGCTGCTCTGCCCTAGTGGCAGTCAGTGAAGGTACAATGAAGACAAATACAGAGCTAGATATTGAGAGATGTGAAATTAGTTATCATATACAAACTAAATTCACAATTCAAAATGTAGGTTAAGGACCATTGTTCCCTACCCAGACTGGTCCTAACAACCAACCCATTTTGGACGGTGTTAGTCCTATACATCACTATTGCTGGCTTTTTTTCCTGCTAAGCACAAAGTAGGACTCCATTTCTCTTCTCTCCTGATGTTAAATATCACCATGGGACTGTCACTGGCAGATGGAATGTGAAAAATGCCTTTACTTCTCGGCTCCTTAGTGCATATTTTCTGTACCTTGTCAAGTATGGGTGGATTGTTGGCCATTAAATGGACTACAGCTTCCCAAACAGGCAGCCAGAGCTGTAGTTGTTGGTGTGGGAAAGAATTTTCAGGCGGTGGTAACATACTTCAATCTTGAAATCAGGTGGTGCCGCAGTCTAGCCTGTCCTATCTTGATTTATACGCTTTAAAATGCCGAGGCAAAGTGTCTCTTAATCTAATACTTAGTGGTGTCATTGAGGACACAGCACAAAACTGAGGAGAAAGTTAATGTGACTTATATTTAACAACTTGCTAGAATTTACAGTCCCTAAATTAATGTTCTTGTCTTCAAAGTAGTCACTGCGGGATTACGTAATCATTTAAATGATGTTAAAAACAGTTATGGAATTCCTTTTACAACCCAACCTCGAAGTTGATTAATTTAGTCATTTGCTATGTGCCAGGCACTAGGGATACAGAGATGAAAAGACCTGTTCTTTCCCTTTCAGGAGCTCACAGTGAGGTAGTAGGAAATATATAAGTGACAATATATCTTACCAACTAGCAAGGTTAGAGGTCAGATTTACCACAGAGATGCAGAGAAACGTTCACAGAGAAGATAGGACTACATGCTGGCTCGACAGGCAGGTTGGGGTGACGTGGAGGCTATTTCAGGCAGGAGCCAAAACATGGGAGTTTTGAAGTTAAAAAGGCCAATTTGGATGACTGCAAATGCTTCAGGAAATGAGGTAAGAGAAATAGGGAGAGGCATATCTCTGAAGGTGTATCTCTGTGGCCCATTGAGGGATTTTTGCCTTTTGCCTTTTTTTTTTCTGTGAGAAATGGAAAACAAATGAGGTTCTGAGAAGAGGAGCCCCACAATTTTACTTTTTGGGTATCAAAAGAAATTATAGTTCATATCATAATAGGAAAGCACACACACATATACGTATATAAAATTATAATTACAATACCTTATTGATGGTATGGGTCATTTCATGCAAGTTGAAAATGTCTGATAAAAATTGAAAGTTTTGTAGAAAAGAGAGAGAAGCAGAGAAGTTTGTGAGGGAGAGAAGAAAAGACCAAAAGAAAAGGGAATAAAGAGATGCCACAGTAGCTAAGAAAATTGTTGTTCTTGCAGAGGACTTGGGTTCAGTTCCCAGCACGTACCACATGATAGCTCACAATTATCTGTGACTCTAGTTTGAGGTAATCCGAAGCTTTCTTCTGACTTCTGTAGCATCAGACAGGAATGTGATATACATACATATATACATACATACATACATACATACATACATACATACAAAACACTCATGCTAATGAATTTGAGATCTACATAGAGGGTATATTGCATGAATTGTAAAACAATCTTAAATTTTTTTCTTTGAAAATTATAAAAAATTATTTTCCATGAAGAAAAATCTGCAACCTAGATGTCTCTAGCAGAGTTTTGCTATGTATCCAAACCCTCAAATTGTATATGTAAGGTAAATATTTTCAGCATAATACTCTGGCCATATGCACTTAATGAGACATGTTCTAACGATGAAGGTATCTTATCTTTTCTCTTTAGGATTTTATAAACGATGTTTTAATTTTGAAGCACACTAATATATACCATGGGATGAAACAGGTAAAGGAGATTCTCGCTGTTAGGAACTGAAATCTTCTGTGAGAGAGTGAGAAATGAATGTGCTATTGATGGAAACTATGCAGTGCTTTTTGAGAGGCTCAGTGTTTTCCTGTGAGCACTTCAGGGTCACTTGCTTTGGTGCACAAAGGTGATGCTTGTTTTCCTGAACAAAATCTAGTGGAGGGGTTTCTTTTAGCTGAGGTTCACTTAAACCATAGTGCAGGTCCTTTTGTGTCTCAACTTTATGTAGCTTGGTTTTCCTATAAGACTCCCTGTCTTCAGAAAGCCTTAGGCCTTGACTTCCATGCACCTGTTCCTTGAAACTGTGAGTCTGATGCTTAAAGGATGTACTGCAAATAAACACTCAGAGTGAAGTGGAGCTTCTGTTAGCTTGAGCTGCAAATAACAAAGAGACATTGGCTTGGCTTAAACAACAAACATTTCTTGCATGCAGTTCTGCAGAATAGTAGTCCAAAATTAAAGTGTGAGCAAGGGGTAGATTTGGTTGAGGGTCCTCTTCTGGGTTAGATTCCTAACTTTTATCTTCACCTAGTTCGCTTGTAGTGGTACTTTCCATTTCTGAGGACTTCACTCTTGTGTCATCATTACCTCCAAAGGTCCCACCTTGTAATTTCATTACATTTAGAGAAAAGATTTCAATATATAAATTTGAGGAGACATAAATGTTCAGTCTGTAACAAATGCCTTTGGAATTTCTGTGTTCTGACATTGAATTTTCTTCTCTGGAATCAGACTTTCTCCTGAAAATTTGACCTGCCACTTCCCACTCTATCTTTTAATCACGTAAATATTTTAAGGGAATGCTTTTTATTCTATCAAGCATATTTGGTTGCTTTTGCAGGAGAGTTCATCCAAATAGCCTAGTTTGTCATTAAAGGAGATAGAAGTCCCCAGAAGCTTTTGAACCTAATCAAAGCGCCCTTTACAGGGTTATGCTAATGGAAAAATTGTGCACCCTAGTAAACCAATGGAAGCTATCTATTTAAGGTAAGAAACCTTTTCAAAGTCTCTCCATTTAAACCATTTACATGGCTTTCTACACCATGATGCAGGCTCTCCTCATTATAATGCCTTTAAAAAATGCAGTACAGCAAGGTTTCAGTACTTTGCACTTATAAATTATAACAGCAATAGATGTAAAGTCACATCTCTCAAAGCAGTGCCTGCTCTGGGGACACACTGTCCTTTGGAAATGGATAAAAGCATATATGCCAAAATAGGCATAGAATTTCAGAGAGTACCTGGACCTCCTGGAGCCCACAAGGTCAAGAAGGTGACACTTAGAATGTATCTAGGGCACTTACTCCTAGAAACCTACAACCTTACAGAAAGAGAATGGAAGGCAATGGGCTGAACTGCTTTACACGTGGGTTAGGCTGTGAGGGACACTGAAGCTCATGTTCATAGTCTCAGTTTGAGGTGGTCCTTCCACCTTCCTACTCTATCTACTTGAGAAACACAAAGCACACTGAAGTAACACCAGCCTAGAGTAGTGCTTTCCTTTTGAGTTTTCTTTCATGGATCTTGGAGGTAAGAGGAACAGAGTGTGAAATTGAAGTTCCAGGTAGGTTGGAAGTTAATTCTTCACTGGGTGAGTTTACAATCTTTCATATTTCTTCACCCCTTTAATAAAGGAATAAGAAGTTTGGAAATTTTTATTAGCATCCCTAAATCTTCTCTTCGTGGCATCCTGATACTCAATGATTACATTTAAAAACTAGGCCTCCAGATACAACTTGAACATTACTACTTCTAGCCTTGCATCAGAAGGTATTTGGGAGACACAAGATGAATTTATTGATGGGAATTCATACCTACACAGAGTGAGAACCTTGTCCCCAATGAGATGAGATAGTCCTAGGCTAAAAGAATAGTCTTTTCACCCCCTTTCTCAGCTTGCATCTTCCATTGTTCCTTTCTTCATCACCACTTTCTTTCTCTTTCTTATGGGGACTCTCATTAGGTTATCCAGGCTGGTTTATAGGTCTGGGCTTAAAAGTGATCCTTCCTCCCACTTCAATCTCTCCATCATCGGAAGCCATTAGGTCATTGGAGCTGAGGCACTTTGTTCAAATTCTTTCTGACATACTTTCAATGGTTTCTAATTGCCTTTAACATAACCAAAGTTTCATTCTTAGTGTTCAGGCCTCTTTCAAGTCCAATTTGCTTAATGTTCTTGATATAAAAGTCCACTTGAAATTCCCCTGCTTGCAGTTTACTAATGCTATAGGAACAGTTTGTTTTTAACTTGATTCAACCCTAAAAAGGCTATGCCTCTTCTATGTCTTAGTTCTGATTAGAATTATTAATTAAAGAATACTAAGTGCCTAACCCTGCTTCAAATACTTGGCTACCTGCTAGGAGTATGACAATAAATAAGACAAGCCCCAAAGGCTTTACATTTTAGAGAAATTGGGGCTAAATGAGTAGTTTAAGAAACAATTAGGGATACAAATTACAACTAAGTGCTACAATGGAAAAAAAATAGAAGAATCTACTATAGGAATAGTGCTCAAGAAATGCCTTTCAGAGACACTTAGGCTGAGATATAAAAAATGGTTCAGAGTCAGAATTGTTAGTGTGGGAGAAAAGCATTCTAGAGAGGACACAGATCATGCAAAGCAAAGCAAAGCAAAGCAAAGCAAAGCAAAGCAAAGCAAAGCAAAGCAAAGCAAAGCAAAGCAAAGCAAAGCAAAGCAAAACAAGACAAAACAAGACAAACAAACAAAAAATCCTTGAGGCAAGAACACTCTTGGCTCTATGATTGGCATAGAGAAAAGGGCAGCTTATCCAACACAGAACACGTAGGTCAGGGTGGGTACAAATACATGAGGATGTAGAGTAAGGTCATGTAAGCCAAGACAAGTAGTTCTTGGATTTGTTCTGAAATGGAATTGAAAGTCTTGTTAAGGTCTTACACAGAGAACTGCCATGAGACTGAAACATCAGCTCTTTTAGCTTATGTGTAGAATATATATGGAGAACTAGGACAGAAGTAAGAGGTGCTTATCAAAACTTATCCCAAAGGGCTAAGAAATGTGAGTTTTCTTATAAGCATTAAATATGCTGAATCTGTTATGAAAAAAAAAAACCTCATATGAAGAGAAATATCAGTCCAAATGCTCTCACCAATAGGGCACATCAAAGATTTAATGGAATAATCCCAAACTCATATATACTCATGCAGAGAACAGGAGAGACACTTTCCAATTGGTTTTATAAAGGTAGATTGACACTGCTAACAACCAACAAAGAAGCTATATAAAATTACAAGTCAATCTCATTCATGATCATTAGAGTAAAACTGCTAAACAAAATATTAGAAAACTGAAATCAGGGACAGAAAACCAGGTAGGCTGACTGCAGCCCCCCCCCTCCAGATCCACCATCCGAGTCCCTTTCCCACCTTTCAGCAGAACACCTTTCGGCAATATTCTCTGCCCACATCTCCTGTGGATCCCACAGATCTTCCCCTTCTCATCTCCCTCTTCCACTATTTGCTTTTTCCCCAATCCCTAAATACAGAAGGCATTCCTTGCTAAAACCACAGAACACCCCTATCAGGAAACTAGAAAGGCTGCTCACAGATCTTCTCTGATCTCTCTGTTCCCCAGTTCCATTTTCCCAGTCTCATCCCAAGCTCCTTGGAAATATTCTCCTCCCCTGACTTGTTGATTTGTCCCAGAGCTCAACCCCAGCAAGCATGCCCTGCTAACCCAAGAGCTAGTACTCCCAGGACAGAAAAAGTAGGCTGAAACCTGACCTCCACATCTCTCCTACTGCTCCTGCAATCCAATCACCCAAGTTTCATCCCCAGTTGTGAAGGAGGGAATCTTCTGTAGTCTCCTTTTCTCTCTGAACCCATCCCTAAGGCATCACAAAGAACTTTTACTCCAACCTTCCTTCCCCCAACTCATCTTAGTATCCTAGACTCCAACATCAGCAGGAATTCCCTTAGAATACACCAGCTGGGAAGGCCAGGCAAACAGGAAATACACAACCTTCATATTCTCTGAAAATCTAGGGTGGAAACAGAAACCAAACAACACCCACCCAAAAAGACAAATTCAGAAATGAGTACCTAGACCTATAACCTTCCATAATCCAGATGCCTAAATGACATGTAAAAACATAATACCATCAATGGCAATGTGTCTCTACTAGAGCCCAGTTTTCCTACTACAGCAGGCCCTGAATATTCTAACATAGCTGAATCACAAGAAAAAGACCTTAAAACAGCCTGTATGAAGAGGATAGAAGTCCTTAAAGAGGAATTTTAAATCGAAAAACAGATTCTTTTCTCATACAATACATCCCAACTACAGTTTCTCCTCCTCCACTCCTTCAAGCTCCTCCATCTGCCCTCTCTGTTTCCTCTTCAGAAAAGAGCAGGTCTATAAGAAACAGCAGTCAAATAGGACAAAAGAAGACACAATAAGGCAAGGTGAAAGTCTTCATATTGAGTCTGGACAAGGTAAACCAATAGAAGGAAAAGAGTCCCAAAAGCAGACAAAAGAGTAAGAAATACATCCAGTCACACTGCTAGGAGTCTCACAGGAACATGAAGCTAACAGCCATAATATATATTCAGAGGACCTGGTGCAGACCAATACAGGACCCATGTTTGCCTCTTCAGTATCTGTGAGCCCATGTGAGCACTGCTTAGTTGATTCAGTGGGCTCTGTTCTCCTGGTGTTCTTTATCCCCCTCTTACTCCTAAACTTTTTCCTCTCCCTCTTCTTTAGGGTTCCTTGATCTCCGAGGGAAAGGACCCAAATAGAGACTTTAAGGGGAAATGAATAACTCCATTAAGGACCCCCACAAGAACTGAAGTACATATTTTATATATCAAAACAGGCCTGGCCTCCAGTATTCCTAGCATTCCTTAGTTCCTATCTGACACACCTTGGCCCCAACTCTGAACTTTCCAGCCCAGGGGCTGGGCTGCCATTCCCTGCAGAGGCTCTTTCCTATATAATCCAGACATTTTGCCTCTCTCCCCCTTCTTCTCTCTCTTCTCCTTCTCCTTCTCCTTCTCCTTCTCCTTCTCCTTCTCCTTCTCCTTCTCCTTCTCCTTCTCCTTCTCCTTCTCCTTCTCCTTCTCCTATTCCTTCTCCTTCTCCTATTCCTCCCTCCTCCTCCTCCTCCTCTTCCTTCTCCTTCTCTTTCTCTTCCTTCTCTTCTTTCTCTGCACACATGCCCTTTCTCTCTTTTTCTTCTCTTTCCCTCCAATCCCTCTCCCTATGGCAACTCCCTTGGCCTCAATCCTTAGGGCCAGTGAACATTCCCAAGAACAGCTTCCCAATAACCTTGTCTTTAATATAATCTGATCTGGCTTGGATTGGCTCATTTCACAGGCAGAGGAGAGATAACCTATCAAAATGTTCAACATTATTAGCCATCAGATAAATACAAATAAAAACTATTTTGAGATTCCATCTTATACCTATTAGAATCACTAACAGAAATGACAGCTCATACTGGAGAGAATATGGAATAAGGGGAACACTCACCCATTGCTGACGGGTGTGCAAAGTTGTACAGGCACTAGGGAAATCAATATGGCAGTTTCCTCAGAAAGTTTGGAATCAATCTACTTTAAGATCTAACTATACCACTCTTGAGCATATACCCAAAGATGCTCTATCTTACCAAAGGACACTTGCTTACCCATGCTCATTGTTGCTCTATTTATAATAGCCTAAAACTGGAAACAACTTAGATGTCTCTCAACAGAAGAATGGATAAAGAAAATACACAATGGAGTATTACTCAGCTGTTTACAACTGCTGGAAAATTGGTGGAATTAGAACAAAATAATTATCCTGAGTGGTGTATTCCAGATACAGAAAGACAAATGAGTGGATATTAGGCATTAAGTAAATGACAATCCATAGATCCAGAGAGGTCAGGAAGAGAGAGGGGGTAGCAAAGAAGCATGGATCTTCCTGGGAGCAGGAAATAGAATAGATTTTATTGGAAGATGGGGAGCTAGAGCAGATGTGGGAAATGAAGCGAGGGAGGAAGTACAGGCAGAGATGGAAAAATGGTGGGCTTTCAGGAGTGGTATAGAAACCTAGAATAGGGGAAACTAACTGCTTATAGTCTGTGAAGGTGATCCTAATGAGGATTTCTAGTTAAGGGGGTGTATGGATACTCAACTAGCCGTGTCTTGTTGCTAGGTTAAGTGTTCCAGTTGCCGAACTGATTTTACATTCAATTTAGTTTCTGGCAAGGGAGTTCAGTGGAAATCTCCAAATAATGCAGGCTGTCACTAAGACAAAGCAGTTCTTTCTTAAAACTGACAGTAGGGCCCATTGCCATGGACAACACTCATACAACTCATTGAATATGGAGAAGTCAAAGCTCCTCCATGGAGCCTTCACTCCTATATTCTAGTTTCTTTCCCATTGGAAGGCACTCTGCAGGCTACTGAAAGAGAAACTTAGACCCCTCCCAAACCCAGCCACAAAACCTTTGAATTACTTTCTGTACTGAAACATGAAATATGCTAGGACAATGGTAGTACCATTTGAGCTTGTGGGAGTAGCTGACCATTGCCTGATTTCACTTAAGGCCACTCCACAAGAAGGAACCCATACTCGACACTGCCTGCCAAGAACCAGAGACTAGGTAACCCAGAAATCTAGGGTAAAGCTAAAACATGGCTTGTCATTATATAAATAAACAAAAATTAATATACTGATTCCTAATGATAATTCTGCTATACTCATAGATCAGTGCCTTATCCAGTCATCATCAGAGAGGCTCCCAACGGCAGCAGATGCGAACAGATGTAGCCAGATATTTATGCAGAGAAAGAGTCTAAATTGGAGGTCTCCATCAAATTTCTCTCCTCAGATCTTGGGGAATACAGAGGAAGAGGAGGCAGAAATATTGTAAGGGCCAGAGGGGATAGAGGACACCAGAAGTATATGGCCCTCTCAATCAACTAAGCAAGTCACACAGAAGCTCGAAGAAACTGAAGCAGCAAGCACAGGGCCTACATGAGTCTACAACAGGTCCTCTGGATATATTTTATAGCTTTTAGCTTAGTAGTTTTATTGGATTCCTGACAGTGAGAACAAGTGGGTTTCTGACTTTTTTTTGCTTGATCTTGAGAACATTTTCCTCCTATTGGAGGAAAATGCCATGTCCAACTTTGATATGAACATTTTTGCTTCATCTTATTATATTTTATTTTGTTGTGTTTGGTTGCTATCTCTTAGAAGCCTGTTATTTTCTAAGGAGAGACAAAAGGAGAATGTATCTGGAAGGGAGGGGAGATAAGGAAGAACTGGAACTGTTGAGGAGGAGAAACTATAATCATGATGTATTGTATGAGAAAAAAAATCTATTTTCAACAAAAGAAAGAAAAAATAAAATAAATAGAAAGGTAACTACACTTAAAAGCATAATAAGCAAACTGGGTTCACTTTAAGATTCTAGCATTGGTTTAATAAAAAAAAAAATGAATTGATATAATTTTGTGACCCTGACAATTTTAGGATGAAAATAAAATGTAATCTCAACATATGGTAGTTAACAATTCCACACACCCCACCAAGAAAAATCTATAGTTTTAGTAAAGTCACGGCTTATTTTAAAACTATGGTAATTAAGATATTCCCCCCCACACACACACCACAGGAATAGACAACCAGACCAACATAAAAGAATAGACCCCAGAAATAGATACATATATATCGATCCATTATAAGAAACTAAAGTGGTATGAACTGTGTTTTAAAAAGTGATATAATCTCTGTTGTGCTAGCTCCCTAATCTCATTCCCAGCTCTGCAGCAGAACAACTATGTCAGCCTTCCTTCACCAGCTGCTCCTGTCCTCATGGATCCATGGACCCCTTTCAGTGTCCCTCCTCCCACTCATTGCTTTGGCCCAGCTCCCAACCCCAGCAGGCAACCCCTGCTTCTCAAAGACCTCTTCAGCCCAGGAGGAAACAAGTAGGCAGACCAGTGGATCTACACCTTTCCTTCTGTTCTCCTAAATCCCCAGACTCATTCCCAGCTCAGTGCAGATAACATGGTGTGGTCTCCCTTTCCTCTCTACCCCATTCCCAGGAGATCATAAAGATCCTCTGCCCCAGACTTCCTTCCCCTAACTCCAACACCAGCAGGCATTCCTGGGACCACACCAGCTGAGTGAGTCAGGGAAACCGATGAAAATCTTCACCATTCTCTCCTCTCCTCCAAATCCAACCCCCAAGTCTTTATCCCTAGTGCTGCAACAGAATACCTGCTGCAGCCTTCCTTTCCCACTCTGCCTACATCTTTTGTTGATCCCACAATTGTTTCCTCCCTAACCTCCCCCTCCCCACTTTGTCATTTCATCCTAGTCTCCACCTTAAGCAGGCACTCCTTGTAAACACACAGACCACCCTTGTCAAGAAAGCAGGAAAGCCATTTATCTGTAGATCTTTCTCTCTCCCATAGATCCAACTCTGCAATCCCACCCCCAGTGCTATATATAGTAGACCTTCTCAGGTAACCTCTCCTCATGGTCTCTACCAATTCTAAGAAGGCAAAACAAGCAGATCCTGGTGGAATACTCTGCTCTGTTCACTCCTGTGAACCATTTCAGACACCTAGCCTCTCCTCATTCCTAAGTGTCAGCTCCTAAATACCCAGAAACACATTTTTACCAGGATCATAACTACCCTGTTCCAAGAAAATTTTCTCCCAGACAATGCAGAGGCATCAAACTCTCCAAAAATCCAGAGAGGAACAGAAACCAAAGAACAAAACATCTACCCAACAAAGACAAAAGCAGAAAGAAGCACCTAGACTTTTAATCATCCCAAACCCAGGAGCCTAGACACCAGTGTAAAACACAATCAGTTCCATCCAGGGCAGCTTGTCTCTACTAGAGCCCAGCAAGTCTGCCACAGCAGGCCCAGAATATTCCAACATAGCTGAATCACAAGAAAAAGACTTTAAAAGGGCTTTTATGAACATGATGGAGGTTCTTAAAGAGGAAATGAATAAATCCCTTAAGGAAATCCATAAACCACAAACAGTGGAAGGAAATGAATGAAACAGTTCCTTAAACTGACTTTAAATGAGAAATAGAAACAGTGCAGAACAGAGTTCAGACTGTGGCAGGGTTTTTGCTCGTTTCGTTTAGTCAGATTCACATTAGAATATAAGGCAAGGGCTGGAGAGATGGCTCAGTGATTATGGGCACTGACTGCTCTTCCAGAGGACCCTGGTTCAATTCCACCAACATGATGGTTCACAACAATCTCTAACTCCAGTTCTGGGGGATCTGATGATCTCTTCTAGCCTCCACAGCACCAGACATGCAAATGGTACATAGACACAGATCATTCATACATATAAAAATTCAATTAAATAGAAAAAGACTTGAGAGTAAAAATCAGAGGAAGAAAGATCTGAAAATCGTGTGGTTTGGCCAGAAATCCAAACCAATCCAAAAACAAAAACATAAAAACAGAGAAAAGCAAAAAATAAAAAACAAACAACCCCCCCCCAAACAAAACAAAAAGCTAATATAGATTTGCAGCCAAGAAAGGAATGGTTTTTGAAAAGATCAGTGCTAGTAAAAAGAATCCATGTAATAGCAACAACTTATCTCGAAACTGGATGGAGATTACCTACCTTATTCCCAGGATATGGAAAAATAAACCCATTTGACAGACTCCCTTGAGAAGTGAGAATCTGCAGAGCCTCACTGCTTGTACAGACTCTCACAAAATCTGTCCACTAGGATTCATTTTCACTGTACTAAGTGGCCCAGACATGCAGAGGCCACTGTGACTGCGTATCAAAGACATGATTGTGACCCAGTATAGTGTCTGTCTTTCATTGGAATTGAGTCCTAGTACTGTACATAGTTCTAACTTTGGAAACTTGATCTGGGCCTTATTTTTCCTCCATTAATTTGTTTAATTTATTCACTTTACAGCCCAATCAAATCTCCCTCCCTCCTCTTCCCCAAGTCCCACCCTTATACCCACTCTCCCTATCCCATCCCCCTTTCCTCAGAGAAGGGGAGCCCTTCCTATTGGTACCCATCCACCTTGGTATATCAAATCACAGCAGGATGAACAACACAGTTAGGTTTAGTCACAGAAACAGCCCACTTCTCTGAGGGCCAATATTCTATGTGGTGGTTTGTAGGAGGATCTAAGGTGGGAGGAGTAAGGAGAGGAAGAGGAGGAGTAGGGACAGGAAAGGAAAAGGAGGAGTTAGAGAGAGCAGAGATGTAGGAGCGATGGAGAGCCACACAGGTATGGAGAACAGTCATGGTAATAACTTTTATTTAGGTTAGCTAATTGGGAAACAACTCTCTTTGTATGGGCATTTGTTATTGAGCATTACCAAACATAAAGCCTTTGAATAATCTTTAAGCATTAGAGTCTCATTTTCTTACTAAGCCGCATGGTTGGCAGGATGGTCTGGGCAATGCCCAGCCTTGTGGAGACAGCGTGGAAGATTGGTAGAGCCATTTCCCATGCTGGTGTCTCATGGGTGGCAGGGCGGTGTTTCTAGCTGGTCATTTCTAGCTGCAGCATGCACGTGGCCTCCAGCTGAGAAACATGGCAGCTGGGCTAGGCAGAGCCACTGCAGCTTAGATAGTCGGCATGAGCCAGCAGCCGTTTTGGGCTCTAAATCAGGCCCAAAGAGGAATAGCAAAGCCTTCCACAACCCACATACGGAAATTTCCCACATGGGGAAATGACCAGGTGTTCCTGTAGTCCATTGTGGATTTTGATAGTGTGTGCAGAGAATAGTCCACCATTGCTTTCTCCCCAAGATGTTTACAGCATGAAGACTGCTCCCACCAAGATGTCTCCCTTGTTCATCTGTGTATAATAACCCTACTTCCTTATTTATCTGTATGTTTTAACCACTGACCTTGTTCCGGTGTATGCAATAACCTCACCAAGAAATCACAGAGGAAGGAAGGGAATCAAACTATTTAAGACCTAAATTTGGAAATAGAATCAATAAAGAAAACACAAACTGAGGTAATTCTGGAAATGAAAAATTTTGGAATTCGAACAGGAACTACAGAGGCAAGCTTCACCAACAGAATATAAGAGATGGAAGGAGAATCTCAAGTGTTGAAGATACGATAGAAGAAATGAATACATCAATCAAAGAAAATGTTACATCTAAAAACCTCCTGGCATAAAACATCCAGGAAATCTGGGCCACTATGAAAAGACCAAACTTAAGAATAATAGGTATAGAAGAAAAAGAAGAATCCCAGATCAAAGGCCCAGAAAATATTTTTTAAACAAAATTAGAGAAGAAAAATGTCGTAGCTAAAGAAGGAGATGTTTATAAAGGAAGCATACAGAGCAACAAATAATTTGGATGAGAAAACAAAGTCCCTTCAGCACATAATAATGAAAACACTGAACATATTGAACAAAGAAAGAAGATTAAAAGCTGCAAGGAGAAAAGGTCAAGCAACATATAAAGGCAGACCTATTAGAATTATATCCAACTTTTCAACAGAGACTCAAAAGCCCAAAAGGGCCTGGACAGATGTCTTGCAGACTCTAAGAGACCATGGATGCTAGCCCAGATTATTATACCCAGCAAAACTTTCAGTCACCGTAGATGGTGACTGAAGATCTCACAGAAACTGAAGTAGCAAGCATAGGGCCCACATGTGTATGTACCAGGTCCTCTGAGTGTATATTGTAGCTTTCAGCTTAGCATTTTTTACAGGAATCCTGAGTGTTTGAACAAGTTGGTCCTTGGTTCTTGTGCCTGTTTTAAGGACTCTTTTCCTTCTGTTGGGTTGTTTTGTACAGCCTTGATGTCACGATTTTTGTTTTATCCATTGAGGAAAAAAGGAAAATAATCCATACAACATATCATATATAAAATTCAACTGTGATAGGGCAAAAGACTCATTGTGTTAGTAGCATGAATATAGTTCTTTTTCTTTTGAGACAGGATCTTAGTGGATCCCTGACTTGCCTGGACCTCACTATGTAAATCAGATTGGTCATAAATTCACACAGATGCACCCTCTTTGACTCCTGAGTGCTGGGCATAAAGACATGTGCCAACACGTCCAGCTGTAAGACCTCAATATGAAAGGGATAACCTTTAAAAGTTATTGTATGGTGAGGGGCTCACAGTGCCTCAACCCTAAACAAAGAACTACAGATAACTAAGGAAGGAATGCTGAGATTAAGAGAGAGTCTTCACCAGGGAATAGCCTACCAATTAGTTATCCAATACTATTTGATCAGCCCTGTGATCCTATATATAAGTAACATATGGACTGTGGTTTTTTTTTTTGGTATGTGGAAATATTATGTATGTATGTATGTATGTATGTATGTATGTATGTATGAATGTAAACACACCATATATGTGGCAACACCTAAAGAAAAAGAGGTCATGAATTTGAAAGAAAGCAAAGGGTAGAATTTATGGGAGGGCTTAAGGGAAGAAGGGGAACAGGCAGATTGTTCAAATCTATTACAGTCTTTAAAAATACAAAAATTATTTTTAACAGTTAATATGGATTGCAAGCAGGTGGGCTTCTTGGAGAAGATAAGAGATTAATAGAATAGACTTATGGGGACAAGGGAAGAGACTATAAGAGGAGATCAGAAAAAACAATGTGTGAAAATTCTATAGTGAAACCTATTACTTTGGATGTTAATTTAAAAGGCTAATAATAAAAAAGGAATTAATGTAGATGACTGCTTTCATAATTTCTGAGTATATAAGGCCTTATAACACAAGAACAAAGTAGTAAACAGAAGGGAAATGTTGATTAATTTAACTACATCGAAATTAAGTTCTTTAGCTTATCAAGAATTATAGGTATTCCAAAAGACTAAAAGAACTGGTCGTAAAAGTGAGACAATGTTACACTTACACACCAGTAATTAACTTACGTTGAAAGTATGAGGGAACTCCTACAAATCAATAGGAAAAAGAAAGACAACCTATTTTTTTTTAAAGGCATTGAAACACTCTAAAGAGGAAACACCTGACAGTAATCACAAATATACACAAATTGAATAGTAATTATGAAAGTACAAATGAAAGCTATAATGAGAAACCATTACATACCCATTTGACAGGTAAAAATTGAAAAGTCAGGAGCTTCTGAGGATAAGAGACTAAATATAAGCAAACCTGTGCTTCTACAAGCAACTGAAAAGTTGGAAACCATGACAAAACAACCCATTTCAGCAGTCTAGAAATTAACCAAAGACATACAATTTGAGGCACAATTATGATAGAAAAACTGTTTACATTTGGTTAAACATCCAGCAGAAGCAGCACTCTGGGGATGCTTTTGTCTCGCTATAGTTCTGTTAGTGTAGGGGTTGTGTTACATTGTGACTTGGAAGCTTGTCTGCCAAAAAGAAGGGGTAGCACCACCCTCTTTTTTGACAAAGGAGCCATCACTTAGCATAACTGTCTAGGGAATTCTAGGGAATTGACTTATGAGAGGCTGGGCACTGAGAAAAATCCAACAACTTGTCTTTATTAGCTAAAATTTGTGGTTATTGCTGTGGCTGTAACAAATGTATTTCTTTTCTTTTTTTTTTTTTTGGTTTTTTGAGACAGGGTTTCTCTGTGTAGTCCTGGCTGTCCTGGAACTCACTCTGTAGACCAGGCTGGCCTCGAACTCAGAAATCCGTCTGCCTCTGCCTCCCAAGTGCAGGGATTAAAGGAGTGCCTCTGCCTCCCAAGTGCTGGGATTAAAGGCGTGCGCCACCACTGCCCAGCGACAGATGGATTTCTTACTGAGGCTGCTCATATGTCAGTGGATAGTTCATGAGGTCTCTGGCTAGTGACCCATTATCAACTTGTTCTGAGGCTGTGTAGATATAGTCAAGAGTCTGGCAGAAAGGATAACCAGAGGCACATCTTGAGAACAGTCTGAACTGTGAAGCGTTCTCCCGTAAAGCTAGAGAGCCCCTGGGGACTCTGTTTTAAGATATTTCAGCACCTTTGTCCAGAGAGAAAGACAGGGGGGAGTGAGTGAGGGAGAGACAGACAGACAGAGACAGAGAGAGATACAGAGAGAGGAGTGACAGAGAGACAGTGAGAGAGACAGACAGAGACAGAGAGGCAGAGGCAGACACAGAGAGGCAAAGGGAGACAGAGATCGACTTCTTATGCAGCCAGGCTTAAAAAACAAGACACAGATATTGAAAACAACTAAGCAGAGACAGTTGCAGTACATCAGATGTCACATATTTGCCCAGTGCCAGAGAAACAGATTTATCAGATAAAGTTTAAGCAAAATTATTAAACAAATAAATAAATAAACAAGACCACAATCATAACCTTCAAAAGAACAATATAACACAGATAGGCCATGTAGTTGATCTAAAATGTCAAGTTTTCAGGAAAAATGTAAAACGTATAAATAAGCAGAAAAGTACAATTTATACTCAAAAATATAGATATATGAAAACTACCTGAATGTGCCCTATAGTTGCATTAGCAGATAAAGAATTCAAAATACCCATTAATTAACATGTACAAAAACCTGAAGGAGACTGTGTTAAAAGCCACACAATATTCCTAGCTCACTCTCTGCTTCCTGCTAGGGGTTTAAGGTATGAGCGCTTATCCTCCTGCTCTAGCTAGCATGCCTACCTGGGGTCACAAATTCCCCATTGTGATGATGATGATGGTGGTGATGGTGGTGGTGATGGTGGTGGTGGTGGACTTTTATCTCTGTAGAACCATAAGCCCAGTTAAACCTTTCATTCTATAAATTACCTTGGTCAGGATGTTTTATCATAACAATAGAAAGGCAACCAGTGCATAGACTGCTAGAGACCAGTGGTACAATGTTAAAGCCTATAAGAAAAATCATTCAGTGAGAATTAGTGATTGGAGGGAGAAAAGTAGAATGAAATGGGGTAAAAATATTAGAGAATATATGACCAAAAATTTCTCTGCATTGATGAAGTTATGTTAACATACTGATCTGAAAATCTGGAACAATCCAAGTAAGATAAATGCACAGAGCCATGCCTCAAACTGCTTAAAGACAACATATGTGAAGGCATAACATTGAAGCCTCCTTATATTTGTGGGAGCATTGAGACAATTAGGAGTATTAGTATCTCATGGGGCAGAGTATTTGAAGGTCAGGGGTAAGAGGATTTATGCCTATGTTCAAAATGTTGACTAAAAATTGTTTAATAAAATGTTTATTTTTCATAGAATAATCATTTGAAAATGAAGGTAAAAAAATTTCCAGATAAACATACT
>JAJTUV010003754.1:0-40083 GCA_021653895.1 Mastomys natalensis | reverse complement strand
GGGAAAAAGGTAAAAAAAGGGGGGGGGGGGCCAATGCTCATGAGCATTTGAGAGAGGCGGAACGAGATGCAACGTGGCGATGGGTGAGAGAAGCCTTGGTAGCGGGAGCGTGTGATTGCGTTGTAATTAGGACTGACATAGTGGTGTCAGCAGCCTGGAGTTGCACCCTCATCCGGAATGAGGCCCGCGCATATAAACCCTTTGGGTTCTGAGCAACGACTGGAAGACAAGGTGAAGACAGATCATTTTCTGGACTCGACACCTCAGAAGACCTCTATGGTCTGCGTGGGCCCTGGGGCTATTTTGGCATCCATGGTCCCGCCCCAGGCCCATGTTGAAGCCTCAGGTTGGAGCATGTCAGTGGTTTTACAGCAGGCCAGGGTGTTGATGTCCCTGGCCCAAGGTTCCCACCAAAGACCCCCATAGATGTCCTCGGTCGGGCCCACCTGAGGCCATGCTGATTTCTGGGTCTGGGCTGCATGAGGGCCATGTCTAGCTCCATGGTCCTACTATGCCAGTGGGCCATGTTGATGTCTGTGGTCTGGACTGCCACCAGAGACCATGCTGAGGACCATGGCATGTCTGACTCCAGAGACCATGTGGAAGTCCACAGTGGCTCCACTGACTATAAAGGGCGAGGGAACTGTTTTTGTCATGGTATTGATGACTGCAGACTCACAGTCGGGGGAAGAGGATATCCTTCTAATGGGATGGGAAGGCTTCTGTGACAACCGCTACCCTCACCACCTTAAAAAAAAAAAAAGAAAGCCACTGAAGAGAACACTTAAAAATTGCGAAATGTAGCTCTCTACAGTTGATGGCATCTGGTGGAGGTGGGAGGTGGGGGGGGTGGGGAGGAAGTATGCAAGTAGGGAAGAACTGTTTCCTTTAAGACTATCTATTGTGAGTTTGATCATGCTCTAGTGAATATATGGTCAACACAAATTGGGTGTGATTTTGGTTTTGTATTGCTTTTTTTCTTTTTTGTTTCTTTGGGGGGGGGGTTGGGGAGGTCACAATGGTTGGCGAATATGGACCTGGGAGGATTGGGAAGAGAGTCTCTCAGGCTTCATGATGTAAAATTCCCAAATAATCAATAAAAATATTATGAGAAAAAAAAGAAAACTTAACTTAGAGGAGCACAAACTCTGGATAATATATTTCTTTTTAAATATTTACTTTTAATTGTATATGTGTTTATATATATACATATATATATCATAAACACATATATACACACTATATATACTTTCTCTTTTTATATATATATATATATACAACACACATATACTATATATTATATAAGTCTGGGAAAGCTTAATATAATATAATATACATATATATATACATATATATACATACAAGACATATATATACATATATATTAAATAAAGTCTGGGACAATATATATATATATATATATATGGTCTGGGAAAGCTTTAAGGAAGAGGAGAGTCCTCCATGGTACTTCTGTGGGTGATGTGAGATGATGTTTAGAATCAGGAGAAGAGAGGTCATAAACAGCAGAAGCATATAATATATGGTTTCTTTTTTTAGTCTGTATTTGGTGTCATGACCATTTGCAATTTACATGTTAAGTGATCTTAAATAGCTAGCTTAAATTTTTTAAATTTAAACTTATCAGTAAAATGAGGACAATGCCTTCCTTAGATGGTGTTTGTAGGACTTGAAACACAAAGTATTTTCAAAGTAATAGCAGCAATTCTACCTTTCATGTAATCATACAAAGTATCGCACACAACATTTTTGACAACACTTACTAAATGCAGCTAAATTTTACAAATTATGAGTCTAAATGATGTGCATATTCAGCAATTGCAAATTATAGTTATAGTGTTAATTTAACAAGATGCAAGGTAACCAACTGCTTGTACAAAGCAAGCTAAATCATATTGAGTGAATTCAGTCTATGAAATCGATAGTGAAGAATGCAGGAATCAAGTGTAACTATATGGTAAGTTTGTGATGAGAGATAGCAGGTTAGTCAGGAAAAGAGAGTATAAGGAGATGCAATAACCGAGTAAGATAGCTACTTTTGTGTTGACATCATCTAAAAGATTTAACTTTGTCAGTATATGCAGTCTACATAGAATTATGCAGATGTCCATGGCATCTGAGGAGTTCCAGAACAACATGAACAAGCAGTTACAGGAACATTTGTGTTGATATTTTAGATTATCTGTGCTTTTACTTACTTAGCAATCTTAAGCAAGAGCCTTTTTCTATTTGCCTTCCACAAATCTGTCTGGTATCTATAAAGTGATTGGATGGTATAGTATGTAGTATGTTGTTGTATTATGTATGTTTAGGTAAATATTTTATGTGTATTTTTGTGCTTATAACACATGGGTTGTATATATTATTTATATGATATATATATAGTTTTTAAAATTATATATATATATGTATTTGTTAACATATATAGACATTGTATTTAACATGTGCTATTTGTCAAATAGACAAATGAATAGCAAAGTGTAATTGTTGAAATTTTATCACACTTGGCATATATTTTAGATTTGACTAATTAGAACAATTTGGGGCTCAAGCGTTGGTCCCAAAGTAGCTACTATTTAGAGCAATGTTCTCAACCTGTGGGTTACACCTCCTTTAGATGTCGAATGACCTTTCACAGGGGTTACCAAAGACCATCATAAAACACAGATATTTATATTACGATTCATAACAGTAGCAGAATTACGGTTATGAAGTAGCAATGAGAATAATTTTGTGGCTGGGTCACCACAACATGAGGAACCGTGGCCGCACTAGGAGGTTGAGAACTTCTGCATTAGTCACACTCATCTCTAGGTTTAGTTCTCTACCTATGAGCTAGATCCTTGGTCTAGATGCTTTCTAAAGTTTCTTCTTTCTCCTCCTCTTCCTTCTTTTCATCTTCTCTCCCCAACTCTTCCCAAACCCCTCCACTAGTTTTGCATCTCCCCCCCCCCCCCGCTTTAAGACCAATTTGTGTTGTTCCAAATATCTTGGATATATTGTTTTCCACTGGAGCATAGTTGACTTACTTGGGGCTACTCTCTTAGAGGTCTACTTCCTCCTAGCAAGTGACAACTGTCAATAGTTTCTACAGTGAGTGGTGAGATTGTATAGCCATTCCCTTCTCCATGCAGGGATTTGGTCTGGCTTGGGCTTGCACAAGTTTTGTGTATGCTGCTGCAGTTGCTGTGGGCTCATATGTGTAGCTTCCCCCATGTGTCCAAAAGGCAATGCTTCCTTATGGTCATATACTACCTCCAGTTCTCACACTCTTTCTGCCATGTGTGTGTGTGTGGTGTTGTGTGTATACATGTGTGTATTCCCTCTGGAGCTGAACATTCTGCAGTCTCTTATTCTCTGTACCTTGACCAGTTGTGGGTCTGTGTTAATCACCATTTCCTATAGAAAGAAGCTTTGCAGTGAAGGTTGAGAGATGCATTTATTTATGGGTATAATTAATAAGTCCATACAGGAGTTTAATACTGTCTATGTAATAGAATAAAATTAATGGGTTCTCTCCTAGGGCCTATGATTTGTCTAACTATCTGAAACTCCAGTTCCAGGGGATCTGACAGTAAATGCCCCTGCGGGACACCGCAGACTAAGAAATAAAAAGCTGGTCCTGGGGTAGGTTACTTCCTTTGTAGTTGTTGGCCAGTGACCCCCATAGCTCCAACCCGCACCCCTAAACGTTATAGGACACTGTCACTGCTCTTGGTTACCTCCAAAATGTGATTGTAAAACCCTATTGCTGAAGACACAAAGGTGCTGGGAATCAAACCCAGGTCTTCTGGAAGAACACCCAGTGTTCTTAACCACTGAGCCGTCTCTCCAGCCCCTCTGCTTCCTTTATTACAAGGATTAAGAAATTTTAACACAGACATAAGCATTTATTTAATTTGGGGGCATACATGCCGTGAAGTGCATGTAGAGGTAGGGCCTATGCCCAGGAGTCAGGTTTTTCTTCCACTGTGTAGGTTCTGAGGATCAAAACTCAGGCCACCATGTTTGCCAAGAAGCACCTTTGTCCCTGGTCCCTGTATCAGATGGTTTTAAGTGTCAAATGAGTAGGTGTTATTAATTTAGAGAAGCGGTTACTGTAGGGTGGGTGGTAAGGTCTGGAAAGCTTAAGGAAGAGGAGAGTCCTCCATGGTACTTACTGTGGGTGATGTGAGATGATGTTTAGAATCCAGGAGAACAGAGATCATAAACAGCAAAAGCATGTGTTGGTTAGCAGAGTTGCTAGGGTGAGGATGTGAGACACATCTGAGCTATTGTGAGATTAACTTTAATAGAGTGGTGCCGTGTAAGAGCGTCATGGGCAGTAAGCTAACAATACAGGATAGGGCAGCCTGCAGGGCTACAAATGGAAACTTAGTCTATTTCCTTTCAGGAATAGGAAGTTGTCAAAGATTTTATTTCATTATTATATTTAAAAAAATAACCAGATGACAAGGAAGGAAAGAAAGCTATGCAAAGTGACAGCAGGAATCTAGCTGTGCAAAGTGACAGCAGGAACTAGCTGCGAAGTTGTGGGTGTTGGTACTGTGGTGGTGGCAGGGGAGACACATGGGGAAGAGAACCGAGCTGGCGCTGTGAAGTGCCTTCTGTGGTGCCAGGTATTTTCCTAGATGATTTTTTTCTGGTTTTAAGACCTTGTTTCAAAAATGAAATTTTAAAAATGACAGGACTTCCCTTGTAGTCAAGAGTGACCTTGAATACTGGATCTAACCTTCGCCTCTCAAGTGTTGGGAGTACAGGCATGTGACTGTACCGGGTCTAGGTGCTTTGTATTATTTTATCCTTGTAAACATCCTGTTGGGCCAGCAAGTTAGTTATCTACTGTTGCATAACAAATAACATAGCTTACTCATGAGTCAACGCAGCGCAGTGCTGTTATCTCAGTTTCGAGGGGCCGGCAAGTCAGGGATGGTTAGCTTGTGACTTCTGGTTCAGGGTTCCATCCAAGGCCTGACCAGGAAGGATCTACTTCCTTGCTCACTCGGCCAGTGGATGGCTGAACCCAGCTCCTTAGCTTGGTTGAACTTAGACCTCAGGCTCTCCCTCTTTGAAGCTATTTCCCATCCTGATGGCTGCTTCCTCAGAGTGAACAAGGGAGGAGGCTCTGTCAAAAAGCCAGAGTCACCATTGTGTATTTCTCATAAATGCTTTGGTATCCTATCCTTTAGAAGCAGATCACTAGGTCTAGCCTATACTCAATAGGAAGGGATCGCACATGCATTGCTAGTGGATAAACTATCACACAGAGGTAACTAGGAGTGAGGCTGGAAGGGGAGGAAAGCACGTTTCCCTTTGTAGGCGTCTCATTGGTAGTGTCTGTTTACAGAGGGAATTGTGGGGGTTTGAACTAGAAAGTTCTTGAATGCACAGTTCGTGGGAGCCCTAAGGCTGAGCATGGTGGCACACCTTTAATCTAAAACTTGGGAGGCCAAGGCAGGCATTTGTCTATCTGTGAATTTGAGGTCAGCCTTGTCTCAAGGACAGTCAGGACCACACAGAAGAACCTTGGTGGGAGTGGAGAGGATGACAAATCAAAACTAAACTAAAACACCAAATACTCTAGGGGAGAAATTGAGAAAAAGTAATCACTATATCATGGGTTGGATTTTTGTTTGAGGGTGTTCTCACACACACACACATATGCACACACACATGCACACACACACACACACACACACCCATACTCACACACAAAAGAGTGAGCATACCTGTGGAAGCCAGAAGACAACCTCAAGTGTTGTTTCTGAGACAAGGTCCCTCACTGACTGGGGCTTGTCAAGTAGGCTAGGCTTGTGAGCCCCAGGGATCTGCCTGCCTCTTCCTCCCTAGTGCTGGGATTACAGATGTGTGCCACCGCACCTGACTTTTTTTTTTTTTTTTTTAATGTGGGTTCTGGGTTGGGTCTTCAAGCTTGTGTGGCAAGTGCCTTATAGACTGAGCTATTTATTTATGCTTTTCCCCATCCTACCCCTCTTTCTGAGACAGAGTCTTATTGTGTAGCCCAGACAGGTCTCAAACTCATGGTGTTTCTCCTTTAGCACTGAGGCTACAGGTGTGAGCCACCCTGCCGGGCTTGTTAATATCTCTCTCTCTCTCTCTCTCTCTCTCTCTCTCTTAAAGATTATTTATTTATTTATTTATTTATTTATTTAATGTATTCACCATCACTCTCTTCAGACACACCAGAAGAGGGCATCAGACCCCATTGCAGATGAGCCACCATGTGGTTGCTGGGAATTGAATTCAGGACCTCTGGAAGAGCAGTCAGTGATGTTAACCACGGAGCCATCTCTCCAGCCCTTGTTAACATATCTTGTGAACATGATGAACAAGCTTAGCCGTCACTGTATTGTTTTGTAGTAACCACCGTTGAGTTCTAAAAACGGCCAGAAAGAGCTATGCATGGTGGCACATGCCTCTAATCCCAGCACTTGGGAAGCAGAGCCAGGCAGATCTTTAGTGAAACCCGGTCTCAAGCAGCTAAACAAACAAATACAAACAAACAAACCAGTGACTATTGATCAGTGGTATACGGGTGGCCACTAGTATGCAGTTGCTTAGATTTTCAAACTCCTAGATTTTAGATTCTTCCTGGAACTGAAAGTGCCTTAAAGATGGGAAACAGACTGTGCTCAGTTTGCTGCTGTTGTAAGTAGATATTTCTAGCTTCCCTTCCACACAGAAGAACCACTGTTAGTATTACTTTATAGCACAATTCTGCCGCAGTACATTTTTGTAAATGTTCCAGAGTTAAAGTCTGCATGTAGCTGCAGAGATAACAGTCAGCACACAGAAGGGTGTAGGCCAGAGGCCGGTGCACAGGACACTGTCAGAGGAGCGAAGGGCCGGGTTTCTCCTCCCTTATATGTCTTATGTACACATGTGTTAAGAGATAACATGTCAGGCTTGTTCATAGAGACACAAGTTCTCATTTCTTATGCCCAAATTCATCTTCATTCAGTCCATTGATCTCTCCCTGGAAATTCCCAGCACAGTATGATAATGAGCATGAACCAACATTGCAAACTCTTTATTTCTCAAGGTATTTTGATAAATAAGAATATTGTAAGAACAACTAGAAGAGGCCAGGCGGTGGTGGCACATGCTTTAATCCCAGCACTTGGGAGGCAGAGGCAGGCGGATTTCTGAGTTTGAGGCCAGCCTGGTCTACAGAGTGAGTTCCAGCATAACCTGGGCTACACAGAGAAACCCTGTCTTGAAAAACCAAAAAAAAAAGGAACAACTAGAAGAAATGGGACAGTGTTCTCTCTCTGTTTCTCTCTCTCTCTCTGTTTCTCTCTCTCTCTCTGTTTCTCTCTCTCTCTCTCTCTCTCTCTCTCTTCTCTCTCTCTCTCCCCCTATTGTTTTTATCTGATCACAGAACTCCAGATGGATATCTCACAGATGTAAAGGCTTAGCCTTTCTCAACACAGGCTCTAATTTTTCCTTGTCTGCCAGTCCTCCAAGGCCACTACCACCCATTCTTCTCTTCATGTCAGAAGCCGGGCGTGTCCTTGACCCCCACAGATGCTACCTTCTCACTTCTATACATAACCTGTCAGAGGCCTACAAGCTCTACCTCCCAAATGTGTAGAGTTGATTTTCTAGTGCTTGTTTTCCGATGCCATTACCCTAGTCAAAACTGCCACCACAGCGGTCTGGTGATGCTTACCTTTAATCTTAGCACTCAGAAGGAATGGCAGGCAGTTCTCTGAGAGTCCAAGGTATTTACACAGCAAGTTTCAGGGAAGTCAGGGGCACATAGTGAGATTCTTGTTTCAAAAAACAAGACAAAACAACAAACCCTGCAGCTATTCTTTCTTGCTTAGGTTCTGACGTTGCCTCTCCTTCACACTCCCTTCCAAAGAGAACCTTCCTGAAAGAGTGACTCGGGGGCTGGAGAGATGTGGTTAGGAGCACATCCTTCTCTTTCCCAGGACTGGAGTGTGATCTCCAGCTCCCATGTACAGGCTTACAGTCGCCTGTAACTCCAGCTCCAGAGGATCCGACTTCCTCTCCTGGTGCTCGCACATCCACTTGAGCTTGCCCTCCCCACCCCAATATTGCCCCCTGGAAGCACCCTCCTGCTTTCAGAATATAATACAAATTATATTGTGTATACAAATGCAGTACTCCACTCTGCCTCCCAAAGTCTGTATGGCTCAGCTATGGCCCAGCACTTCATAGAACCTATAAATATTCTCACATAGACGTTAAGTCATCTGTAGGCTTGTAATACCTAATACAAAAGTCTTGGTGAGCAGCTGTTACACTGTTTTGTTTAGTGAGCCTGTCTATGCTCAACACCGATGCAGCCCCTCCCCCACGGTATTTTGATTAGTCCTTGGTGGAATCCACGGACACAGGGCCTGCTTACATTCATCTACCGAACAAGAACACACCTGCTATCTCTGAGAACCTGGCTGGCCCTGGCCTGGCAGATGTTTGAGAACCATTAACACCCTTTGATACTTTTTCTGTACTTCAGAGAACAGTCCCCAAGAAAGATTCCCTTCAATCCTGTTTGCCCGCTCACTTTACCTTCCTCGAAGTTTTCCATTCCCATCCCGAGTCAAACCTCTTTCCTTAACTGCCAGTGTGGAGTTTTCAGTCTCTCCTCCTGCATAGCCCTCCTCACTCACGTCCACACCAGCCTTAGCAGCCCTGGCTCCTCTCACAGAGGGATCCCGGTGGAGGCCTTCAGCAGCAGTGATGGCAAGCTCTCCTCTAGCTGTCCTTGTAGGTTTGCTTCAGGGTGAACCTGGAATGATCTCCATTTCTGACTTAGAGAGAGCAAGGAGTCTTGTGGAATGCTGAGCTGAAGACACTGTGCTTTGTCAGCAAAGAGCCTACAGTCTTTGCTTATGGACGCCAAGGAAGGTAATCTTGGTGGGTTTCTAATACTAGTGAGAAGGCAGGAACTCCGGGCTTCTTTTTTGTGTGTGTATGAGTATCAGCCTGTATATATTTATATATATGCCTGGTACCTGTGGAGGCCAGAAGATGGTGTCAGGTAACCTGGAGTTATAGATGTTTATGAGGCACCATTTGGGTGCTGAGAGCCACCCCCTGTCCTCTGGAAGAGCAGTCAGTGCAAGCACCTATTGAGTCATTCCTCCAGCCCAAGGTTCCGTTCTTGAAGGAGAAGTTTCGGGTGGAGTGGCTCATTAGAGTGCTTACCAGCTTGAAAGCTGGATTTTAGATTCCAGATCCCATGTGCTAGGTGGGCATGGTGGCCCATCTGGAATGGGATCTATCCCCAGAGCAAGCTGGGACTAGCAGTATCGGTGAGCTTTGGTTTGATTGTGAGACCTTGCTTCAGTTGCTAATACCTCAGTTAGTAAGAGCAGTTGGGGGTGATTCCTGACATCAGCCTTGGGCTCCACAGGCACCTGCTCACATATGCCCAACATGCAAACATGCTTACACACACACACACACACACACACACACACACACACACACCCACATCAAACACACATGAGAAATGGAAAGAAAGGAAAGAGGGCTTTTGAGATGATGAGGGTAAAGGCACCTGTCACCAAGCGTGACATCTAAGTTTGATACCTGAACCCAAACGGTGGGACCCAATGGTTGTAGGAAAGAGGACTCCTGCAATTGTCTTGATGTCCATACACTCCCAGGACTCCCCACTACCATGCACATACAGAATAAAACAACGTAAAGAAAAAGAAAGGAAACCAAACTGTGGTTATACGATTCGTTCCCACTTGAGACTATGCTGTCCCATAGTCGCACAGTTCAGGGTTTGGCACCATGGCGTGTGAATGAGTATTGTGCCCTCCATGGTACATTTGCAACACTTCAGTTAATCACTTCATCCTTTAGGGTAGTACTCATCTCTAGTTCATGACAAATCGGAGGCTCAAGCAGTGTAAGAACCTCTTCTTTCGAGACAGGGTCTCTGTAACTTTGAGGTCCTGAGCCTCCTGCCTCTCCTCCCAACTTTGGGAATTACAGTGTACTGCCTCACCTCGCCAAGTTCAGAATGTTGCTGAAGGACATCCCATAAGTGAAGAGCCAAGGTGAACTTGGGTTCTTTTGCTTAAAACATGAGTGAGCTTCCACATATGTATGTGGATGGACACAACACACACAAAAACAATGCACATACACACATGTACATGCACACTTTCCAAGGATGACAGTTAAAATGACTATTTAAAAACTTTCCAAGCTGTTTAAATATGTATTACATCATATTTTATTTTTTTGAATAGGCCATTTTAGTATGTTGGCCTCCAGCTTCTGCCCACAGTTATTTTTACACAAGTCATGTGTATAAACAAAAACGAATATGGAGATTTTGCATACATTAATTTATTTCCCACTTCTATCAAGAGTACATTTATAATCACATTATACCTATTTGTATGGATTCATGTACATAAAAGCAGTGTGAGATGGTGCATATGTGCTAGATTTACTGAGTTATATCCATGGATAAACAGTCCAGTGATCAGAAGTCAAATAATTTTCATTTTCATTTGTACCCCTCAAAGGACATCAAGGGAGATGCAGTCTGTAACCCTGATTGGCCTCTGGGAAGTCCCAGAACTTCCCCCTTCGCTGTTCCTGAACTCTGTGCCTCAGTTTCCAAAATACCCAGCCCAAAGTCTGCTTTTGTTTCTCCCTTGGCCCCTGTTCTTAGATGAGCTCTTAAATATATAGAATAATTTAATCTTCCTTCACTGGTTAGCTGTGAGCCTCTGTGTATGTCAGGCTCTGGCAGACCTCTAAGGAGACAGCTATATCAGGCTCCTGTCAGCATGCACTTCCTGACATCCACATCAGCATCTGCCTTTGGTGACTGCCATGGGATGGATCCCCAGATGGGGCAGTCTCAGGACTCAGGATTATGCACTCTATGACTTCTCTGTAAAAGGACAGAGCTGGGAGCTGACCAGACAGCTGAAGACATTTTGCCTAGAAGCTGGGGCTGGAGGGAGGGACAATGGCACAGAATCCTACAGTAGCTACTTTCTCGAAAAGTTACACATTTATAATTTCAGCCTTTGTTCTAGGCACCATTTTGTGTGTATTTATATTATTTGTAATGCTTGGGTGTCTTGTCCATCAATGTTTATTTTGATAGTATTTTAGGGATCGAATAGCAATATTTGGATGGTGTACACTTGGTGCTAGCCACTGTCTCGGGTGTTTTGTGTGTATAAATTCACTTTCCTTTCACAGAAGCCTATTAGATGACCCACTGTCTGTCTATACAACAAAGCCAAGTCACACAGAAATTAGGTCACTTCTACAAGGTCCCACAGCTAATAAGAAGCAAATGAGACTGGACCCAGGCACGTGGCTACAGAAGTTTTTATTTAACTATCTTAACATGCTACCATACATTGGGGCTGGAGAGATGGTTCAGTGGTTAAGAGTAGTACCGCTCTTCCAGAGGATCTGAGTTCAATTCCCAGCAACCACGTGGTGGCTCACAACCATCTATAATGTGATCTGATGCCCTCTTCTGGCACACAGGCAGGTGTACATACAGATAGAGCACTTATATACATAAAATAAATAAATCTTAAAAACATGCTACCCATCTTATGAAAGAGTAGATTTTCACTTAATTACTAGTATTTTAAGCATTTACTTTAAAAGTAGCCTAATATGGTGGTGCACTGTAATCTTAGCACTTTGTTAGATGAAAAAAATTAAGGGTTAGTAATCCACAATTCTAGGTTTTCTACCTGCTTTTAATCATTGGGATAATAATTGGTCTGTTGACCTGGTTTGGGGCTCTTAATGAAGATCTTGGAAGTAATTGGGCTTGGAAGATGTTGCTATTTTTCTTTTCCTTTCCTTAGAAAGAAAGATCACATCCTTTAAGTGGGTAAATGATTTTGTTCCCAATGACTGAAGTTATTGATTTAGTAAAGCACAAAGCTATAAGCATAGCGCTCATGTAGGAAAACAAGGCTGAATAGTGAATGACAGCTGTCTTCTCTTCTTCCTGTGGCGGAGGTGCTGCCCGTGGGCTTTCTCACTGCTGTGTGTTGTGTGTGTGTGTGTGTGTGTGTGTGTGTGTGTGCAAGCTGTCAGCGTCCAATGAGTGAGAATCAGAAGCCTGAGTGCAAATAAGAACCCAGGACTCTGTATTTCTGAAGCTGCCCATGCACATACCACTTTACAGCGCTCACACAGTCTGCTGCCCACTGAGCTTGCTGCTTATGAACCGCTCCCTAGAGCAACCAAGCATGGCAGTTACCCAGATCCTGGGCCGCTTCAGTTCTGCCTCCTGAGTCCACGGGCAACATCTCTTGTGGAACACTGCTTTCCTCTGGGCCTAGGCTCTGCTTTACAGTCTAAAGCAGTGCTCCCAGCAGGAGTGCTCCCGGCAGGAGTGTTCCCGGCAGGAGTGCTCCCAGTAGCCCTTGTTAGTCAGTCACATGTACCATAAGGTAACATCTATTTATCTTCCCTGACTAAATTTTCAAAAGTAGGACCAAGGGTCTGGACAGTGTTTGGGTCTGGGAATCACTGCACAAACCATCAGATACCAATCTCAGCCAACCAGGGCTGGTTTATTGACAGCATACTCCAAGACTAATCAGTCAGGGATGTAGTCAGACTTGGGAGATGAACTTCAACCTTGAATCAAGATCCTCTAGGGCTTTCAAGACTAAAATTTACAAACATCTGTGGCAAGTTTTTCTACCAACCAGAACTTAGGGATAGGGGACTTCCTTAGGAACATGCCTTTGTTGTACATTTATCCTGTTCTCATTGGCTGGGGTATTCAACTGTGGCAGATTTGCCTTGCCTAACAGTTATGTCTTAATTTGCCAACCAGGATGTCAATTACCTGTGTACATGTCTCTGCCAAATAGGATGTCAGTTCCTAGGGAGGTCTTGGGAACTTAAACTTTACTCAACCCCTACTCAAAATGAAACTCTTATTTCAAATGACTTCTTATATTGGTGCAGGTGTCTCTTTTATGTTGGGGTCCATTTGGGGTCCATCCCATGGGCATCAAGAACCACAAAAGCTCGCACACAGATACAGGAAGTGCTGCCTGGCAGTTGGTTCGGATTCAGACTTATTGTGGCAAACTATACAAAGCAGTTCTACCTGACTTCTAGTGTGACTGGATTTCCAAGAACTCCAAAGTACAGAACATAACAGACTGTACAATCAACTTGGAAAGTTTCCTAGTAACAGCACAAAATGGCCAGCTAGACAGCCAACAGTTACCTAGGCCTTAGCAGAGAGAGACAGCTCTCACTAGTTAAGAGCATCTGCTGTTCTTGCAGAGATCCAGGGTCCTGTTCTCATCATTTACATTGTGGTTCACAACTGTTCATGATTTCAGCTCCAAGGGATTTGACATTTTTCTAACCTCATGCATAGGGCGTACATACATTTGTACAGACAAACACTTATACACATAAAAATTACAACAAAATAAAAGATTTATTTATTTATTTATTTAAGAAGTCAGAATTGGGTATTATAGAGAACCCCAAGTTGAGACCTGGAAGAGCTGAGACACTAGGGTTGAGCATTGTATAACAGATAGGGAAATAAGACAGAAGACAGCACAGAAGTCTGTCTGCGGTCACCTTCCTATTTATCAGAAGGTCAGGCCTGTTGAATTTCCTAATCCTGTTTTCTTGGTCAACTGCCTGGCTGAATTCTGCTACCCAGATTTCTTTGCGTCTATGAATGTTCAGAAAATTCTCTTGCCAGGACTGCACCCTGAGACAAAGTCAGTATTTGTCACAACTTTCACGTTGAACCTGACAGGAAGACAGGCTGGGCCACGAAAGGTAAATAGAAACTGCCCCTGGCTTGCTGGGTCGGGATTCACCAGTGTTTATTTTGGAGATGGTACCAAGCAGTGGGGCCGGGGAGAAAGAGTGCCAGAGAATACAGCTTGTGTGTCAGCAAGGGACACCCGCTCATCATATGACCTGGTGAGCTTTTTGTTTTCTGGGCGGGGGAGTTCCCTGGTAATTTAAGAGTTATTCAGGAATCCCAAGGTGTCCTGATTAAGGGGCAGGCTCAGAAGTGAGGTAGAACAGCTTTAAGAGCCAGCTTCACTGTTTTTCTTGCTGACTGAGCAATATCTTCCCTCCTCCCCTCTTTGAGTTTTTTGTTTGTTTTGAGACAAGGTATTGCACTGACGCCAGGGTGTTCCATGGAGCCTGCATTGGCCTCAAGTTCATTGCAATCCTCTTGTTTTAGCCTCTGGAGTGCTGGGACCTGGAGTTGAATCTCCACCCTGTCTTGGTGTAAGGATTGAAAGAGATGATTCATGGACAGTGCTTAGGTCTACACTTGTTCAGAGCCAGCAGGGTCACCAGTAAGCACCTGACGGTATAAGCAAAACCAAGGGACAAGAGGTTCCAAGTACCAGCCTCCCCCCACACCAGCCATTAAAGTTGTTAAATTCCGCAATCTATTACCAAGAACAACAAAGAACAGACAAACAAACAAAAGACAGCTATCAGGGCAAAAAATGCTAAATTTTGGCATTTAACAAAATCTCTAAGTCACTGGTTAACTGCTGAGAAATCAGGAAAAAAACTTTGCGATCACACAAGGAATGCAGTCTGCAGCTACAATCAGCAGCAGCCAACAGCTGTTGTACAACTGAGAGAATCAGGTTTCCACAGTCAAGACATTGTAATATCCAGAACACCCAGTTTTCAACAAAAATTTACAAAGGGAAAAAGCCAAAGCAGACACTGTTCCCAAGGAAGCCCAGCCTTGAGGTCAGCATCTTCACTGTGCTCGAAGTGGGGACGGAAAGATGAAGAGCCAGGCCAGGAAATCGCTTCTGAACCCAGAATAGTGGTGTGCAGACAGAGATTATAGCAAGACGCCACATAGAACTTTTGGAGCTGGAAAGTGTAACAGGTAAAATTTTAAAAATAAAATATATATATATTTTTAATAAAATGATGTTGAGATTGACCTGCAGACTTGAGGCAGGATAATTGCTGAGCTTGAAGACAGGTCAGTTGAAATGATCTAGTGAGGAGCAGGAAAAAAGAAAAAGAAAAAAGCAAAAAGGATGGTCTGTGGGATGCAAATGCACTGACATACTTATAGCTGGAGTCCCAGAAGGAGCCAGAAAAGGAAGCTGAAAGACAAAGAAATGTGGGTTGAAAATGACCAAAGTTTATGAAAGACACGACTGTCTCCCTTCAGAAAACAACCAACTGACAGAAATTCAAAGACATACAAGATGGCATCATGATCAGGGCTACAGTTGACTCTGTAGTTACTGCCTCTGCCGTGAATGACACTGTCATCATTCCACACTTCGGGAAGCAGGGGTGGCTCCTATTTCAGCCAGCTACAGGGCAGGGGCAATTCAAAACCTTGTGAACACGTGGGAAACCAAGCCTTTGGAGCAGGTCTGTGTTCTTGCCCTGCCCCTCACCATTTCTGTGGCCTCTCTCTCCTTTGCTGTCTTGCTCCCTTCTGACAGGGTCTTGCTATGTTATCCCTTGGATGTATGTATGTTTGTAACTTCCTCGGAAACCAGACTGTCCCCAAACTTCCAGTAGTCCTTTCCCCTGCCTCCTGAGACCTGGGGTCGCTGTGCCCAGGTACTAGCTCTGTGGTTAGGACTGGTTTCAGAAGTTCTCTGACCCCTCAGACTTCTTATCTTTAAAAGTGGATAGAATAACCAGGCAACTTTCTGGATAGCACATTTTGGTAAGACTTGCCCATGAGACATACATGGAAGCAGCTAACAGAATCAGCGCATAGAACAGACTAACGTTATGAGGGAACTTCTGCACACTGTGCGCTGGTCAGACTTTTGTCCGCTTGACACAGGCCAGGGTCGTGTGGAAGAGAGAACTTAAACTGAGGAACATTTTCTTGATTAATGATTGACGGGAGTGGTGCTTATTCCTGGGTAGGTGGCCTGGATGGTATAGAAAAGGAATTATTAAAGGAAAACTTTTATTTCTTATTACAGACCATTGTTGGAAATAATTTTTTTTTTGGTTTTATGTTGTACTATAAGTATTACAAGTATTTTTGTTTTTTTGGCCCATTTTCTTAGTGGAACTTATCATCAAGGAAGAAATAACCAGCTTTGACTGGACAAAACAAAACTGAAATGAATTAACCTTGTATCTGTCCTTGAAAACACACACACACACACACACACACACACACACACACACACAAATTCATTCATAGTTCTAAAAACAAAGTTAGGTAACACTTTGTATTTTATCACTTATTAAGGCTTATCTTTTAATTTAGCACATTCGGCATTCTTGTTCAAATATAGTTTATTTGACTTAGGAAAAAAAAGTCATGTGTCCTGTCATTGGCCTCTGAGGCATAATTTTCATATACTTTCTCTCTTCAAAACCTACTGACTGGTCTGGACACAGTGGGAATTTGCCAGTAGCCACAAGACTATCACTCATTTCTCTTTTTCCTTCAGTCACGTAAGTCACATAAGTCCTTTGTAATCTGAGTAGGCTTGGCCAGAAATCTGAAATCAGCTTGAAAGTAAAGAAGGATATTCCCCTTCCCACCCCAAACCCAGGAGGCTCATGGGAATACTTTGGCAAGAAATACAAGTTCCGATTGGCTGTCAACATGTTAAACTGAGGGTCAGAACTTCAGGTTACAAGCAGGATGGACTAAGTATTTACAAAAAGCAGAATTAGTGCCCTGAAAGATCCAGGCAAATGTTTGTGTCCTCAAATGCACTAGTGTCACAGGTCTGTGGTCCGAGGTGGTCGAGTTGCATACTGAGGACATAAAACCTTCATTCATGTACGTTTAAACACTGGCCTGACGTGAGCTCAGGAGGATGCCCTGGAGGTTGGAGACTTGTTTGCCCAGTTTCCTTTAGAAGAGGAGTTTACTAATGAGAAAAACAAGCAGGATATGGAGGGCGCCTGCCAGGGGGCTGCTGAGAGTACGGATGGCCAGGCTTCTGGCTGTGGTCTTGGCTGTGCTCACGGCTGTGGTATTGGCTGTGGTCTCGGCTGTAGTCTCGGCTATAGTCTTGGCTGTAGTCTTGACTGTAGTCTTGGCTGTAGTCATTGGCTGGCTGGTCTCAAAACTCTCAGGAGCGGGGGTCAAGATTGAAAAATTTACTGGGGAGGGGAACAAAAATCAAAGAGATAATTTTATCAAGCCTTTGTTGGGAGGTGGGTGGGCACTAGACACAAAGATGCTAAAGACGGGCAAAATGGCTCAGCCTGTAAAGGCTGAGTTTAATCTCATGTAAAGGTGGAAGAAGAGAACTGACCTCAAAATGTTGACCTCTGACCTTCACACACACGTTGCATATGTACAAAAACAATAATGATCATCTTTTTTAGACAGTAAAGCCAGAGATCATGAGCAAACATCAATCAACACTTCTCCAGTGCCACACAGGGAAGGGAGCTGTAGGCAGCCCAAAGGTCCAGAGGCTTAAGCAGTAATAGTAACTAAGCCTCTGTCCTTAAGGTCTCCCTGATCTTTTCTCCTTCATTTTATTTTGATTATTTGTTTTAAAAATGCATATTAAGTGTTTCCCTGCATGTCTATATGTGCATCACATACATTAAGTGCCCTCAGAGGCTACAAGAGCCCATCAGGTGAGTTAGAGTTAGATCGTTGTGAGGGCCACTTGGGTGCTGGGTATTGAACCTGGGTCCTCTGGGAGAGCAACTGTATGTTCTCAACTGCTGAGCTGAGCCATCTCTCCAGCCCCTACATAGTCTGTTGAGAAGAAGAAAAGACCCAAAGAATTTATAAAACATATGAATCTGTTATTAGTCGAGTAGTCTGCTCTCAAATATCTTGGTACTCTTACCTGTAGTGCAAATATGACCCAAGATAGTACACTTTTATCATTTTCTTGCTAATTCCAAGGACTTGGGAGAAGTCAGTATCATGCAGAACCAAGAATAGTGACCTCTGCCGTAGCTAGTGGCAGATGCCCTGTCTGAATTCTTGACTTTGTTTCTCTTGTAGGTTCTGGCTACAAGCAATATCACAGAGAAGCAAAGAGAGCCAGGCCTTCACTTTTAGGGACTTGTCTGATGCCAGAAAACCTGGAGCTTGGAACACAGACACTTCAAGGGTGTCTCATCCTTAGCTGGGAGTGGGGTCTGTAACCCCAGCTCTGGCACTTGGGGGTAATGGCAGAGACAGGAGAACAGCTGGGGCTTGCTGGCCAATCGTGTAATTGAGAAAACGGGAAGTCCTAGGTTTGGTGAAAGCCTGTATCTTTAGTCATAAGAAGGAGAGCCACAGATGAAGGCACAGGATGTCCTCCTTTGTCCTTCCCCACATGTGTACACCTGCACATCCACGCACGAACGGAACATATGCACCCACCCATTTTCTTCCTCTTTAAAACTTTGTTATAAGAGGAAGAAGGAAAATGCCACAGGCCCAGGCCTCCTTCTGCCTGCCTGAAGGAAGCTCTCCTGGTTGAGACCATGTCTTCTCTCCCCTGCATTTCTTCAGGACAAGTATCTCTCTGGCATTCCATGTAGCTAGAGAGAGCAGAGCACAGCCACAGAGAGAGCAGAGCACAGCCACAGAGAGAGCAGCAAGCACAGCAAAATGTTTCCCCCCTTCCCTCTCATTCTTTTGTTTTGTTTGAGACAGAGTCTTTCTCTGGGTAGCTCATGTTGGGCTTAACATTGTGACCGTCTGGCCTTAACTTCTGGGAACGTAGGTGTGCCACACACTTGGCCTTTCTCCTGATATTTAAACTCTATTTTATTAGGATAGAGCTAAGGGGTCCTGATTAGAAATATACATTTTTCACTCTATTAGCTTTTCTGCAAGTGTTTTTCTCAAAAAATGTCCTTGAGGAAGAAAATAACCTCACAGAGGGAAAACCGCCAACAGTAAACACTGTCATATAATAGTTTGATTAGGCATAAGTGCTTTAAAATGTGCTGTTGGAAATGATTATTCCATCTGTGCATTTTGTAGTAAATGACTTACAGAAGAAAACGGCAGCATGCTGCGAGTCTTTTAGCGCTCTGTGGTTCCTGAGAAGGCCTGGGATTCGGACATTGAGATAGACTGATGGTTCTTGTTTGGGTCTCCCCCCTACCCCCACCCCCCACATTGAAGATTTGAATCCAAGGCTTCACACATGCCTTCGGATGAATCTTACAATAAAAAACTGCCTTAAAATGATCTCTTTAGTTTTAATGTAAGCCTAAGAAAAGCAGACAAAAGGGTGAGATGAAGAATCGCAGACCTCACTCTGATTCTGCGGACTTTCTCTGTGGTTTTAGGCCAGTAAAACATCCTTTCTGAATTCCAGTTTTGAATCCTTTGGTGTCTTACCCAGAAATTAAAAAAGGGGAGATAGAGAGGAGGAGGAGGAGCCCAGGGAGAGTGTGGGCCTGGGGTCTGTGCCCTGGGGAAAGCTGGTGGAAACTTGCTGGTGACAGCAGGAGCTGAGGCTGTTAGAAACTCGCGGAAGGGCTGTGGAGACAGCGTCGTCAGTAAAGTTCTCTCACAAGCATGAGGATGTGAGTTTGCTGTCCCCAACCCCGCATGAAAACTCTAGATGTAGAGGTACATGCTTCCGTGACCACAGCACCAGGAAGGCCAAGAAGGAAGGTCCCTGAAATCGCTAACCGACCTTCCTATCGGGTGAGTCCCAGGCCAGGGAGAGATAGTCTCATAAAACAAGGGAGGCTCTCCACGGGCTTTCACAAACACAGACACATGCAGATCTGTGAACACACACACACACACACACACACACACACACACACAACACACACACACAGAGAGAGAGAGAGAGAGAGAGAGAGAGAGAGAGAGAGAGAGAGAGAGAGAGAGAGGAGTCACGTCATGCTGCAGCTTAGGGACACTGTACTTTGTTAGCTTTTGCCAGGTGCTAGGGTCAAGCTACCCTCTCCAAAAGAAACACAAAAAATGGAAACAATCTAACAAGAATTGATGATATTGATATTTCTGTGATGCCACGTCTTTTTGTATAGCTAGTGGTCTCCATTTCCCCTACCCCTGCATAATTCCCTTCAAAACTGGTTAACGTTGACCACATGAAGGCCTGTGTGAGTGTGGTTTCAAGTTGTGTGGACACTGAGAATAATGTTGCCTTTTCATATGGATGCCTATCTGGCAACTGAACAGAAATAGCCCCTGTTGAAGCAGGGCTTTGGAGCCAGAGGTGACCATGGGGATTTCTGAAAAATTGCACAAATCTCAGAGAGGGATTTTGTTTTCCACACAACATAAAACGAAAGATTGGGGGAAATATCACATAGGTTCCAGGATGATGGGAAACTCGACTGATATGTAAGTAAAATGACTTCCCAGACTGCCCGAGTTTAATGCCGAATGTACAGACAGTCGCAACAGAACTCACCTTGCTCCACTTTCACAGATGACTTTATAGCGTGCGATTGATAACGATGAAGACCCTGGAGAACAGATCAGTAAGAGACATGGTGAGGGCCTTGTCTGTGGAGCTCACAAGCTGCATCTTTGCCTTTCTGGATCACCCCATCCTGTCAATCTCTTGCGAGCTTATGTTTTATATGGCACAGTAAGCAGACCATTCACTATTGATCTGGTTCATATTGACTTCACTGAAGCCCTCTGGGTCTTAACTCCAAGCTGCTCTCCCATCACCCATCCCCATTAAACTATCCTCTGAGCTTGTTCTGTTGTTATTAAACCAATAGGTCCATTGTAATATTAGCCCCTTGTCTATACAGCCAGCAAGTCACAATGAAAGGACACGTCTGCATGTCAGTTGTTGAGCTCAGTGTGAGCAGATAGCCGTGAATCCAGCAGTCAATGGCTACATGCTCACGGCATTTTTAGTGTCTTCCGAGACAGATTTTGATGACTTTCAGATAATTAGTAAGGAGTCAGTTAGAGTCATGATATGTACGATGAAGTAGAGGAAAGCCAGAGAGTGTAAGAGCTGTTTCTGACTCTGTGTGGTCAGGGAAAGCAAAGGGAGCACTTGCCTCAGTCCTCATGTGTGTCTGCTGAGTTGCCCAGCCTCACTGTTGTTGTGTATCCATGGGCAGAGAGACCTTTGACATCGTTTTCTACCCCGCTTAGCATAGTGCCCCCCATGGTGGTGTTCCTTGTGTCCCCTCCCCTTGAGTCAGTCTTGTGGATCAAGGCCATGAGTGTATACATCATGAACAAGAGAGTCTAGTGTATTGTAGTGAGTGTGTATGTGAGGATGTGGAGTGCACAGACGGTGGGATTTTGCTGTGTAACGACAATGTTGATTGTCATTGTTGCGTCACTGCAGACTGTACCTGCTTGAGCACAGTGTGGTCACAACTGTTGCCATGGTAGGGTTAGTAACAGTAGCTCCCTTTGAATTCTGCTTTCATTCGTCACTTTGGGGCATAATAGTTCCTCCTCCAAAGCCGATGAAGCCTGGCTAGTTCCAGAGTGTGGCAGGAGAGGGAAGAGTGTCTTGACAGCATCACCAACTTCTATAGAGACAAGGATGCTGACAGCGACACAGCTGTCATACTTAACATACTTAATTAACTATATTTAATATATATAGTGTGTGTATGTGATGAAGATAGAAGAGGGGCTACTTCCAGGAAGATTGGTAACTGAAGGAACAGGGAACAAGAAAAGGCAACAGGGATGAATATGAGAAAAGCGTAATGACATACATGAAGAAAATGTCATAAGAAAGCCTATTATTTTGTATGCTAGCAATAGATATTTTTTAAGAAAGTATTCTCCAATTTGAATACAGACAACTTGAAAGAAAGTGTTCAGTCTTCCTAATTACGTAGAGCATTGTATGTGTGTGTGTGTGGTGTGTGTATCAAGAAGTGCCACTTGCGAGGTTCTCCACTCACACCCAGTATAGTTTCAGTATTAGGTTATGGTGAAACTGTATAAGCCTGTTATAAACTTTCCAAAGCCCAATGTGACAGGAAAGCAGTCCTTACTGCAGGTTGACTTTAGTCACATCCTCAGAATTGGGAACTGTCCAGTTTGCCTGGAAGACCTGGCCGCTTAGGGAGTCAAGTTATAGACACTGCTGTCGTTGCAGTTCGATCTGCTCCATTCCAGGTACCCACTGGGCTGTTCTCCTTCAGTGCTTTCAGGATCACCACACTGACTGAATTGTTCACAGGGACCATCACTAGAGAAAAGGATATGACGAAGCAGTTAGCGTGAGCCAAGTGAAACCAAGGTGGTGTGTGAGCAAGAGAAGCTATGGAGTGGATGGCATGAGCCCGCTTCTGTAGAAGAAAGCACATAGATCCTGACTGGGAACCCAGTGTGTCACACACCTGTAACTCCGGTGAGGGACGGAGGACCACGAGCTCAGTATCCTCTTCAGCTACAGGGAAGCTTAAAGCCTACCTGGGCTACAGATGATTTTAATATTCATTTTTATGCTTCTTCTTCTTCTTCTTTTTTTAATTATCCAAATAGTCTACAGTGAAAGGCAGCTATGAGCCCAACCATCCTCTGGCCCTGGTTTTGCTACAGGGGTTAGATCCTAATAGTAAAGAGCAAAGCCTCTCCTCTAAGGTGAGTACCCCTGAAAGAGTTTGAAGGTCTACTAGGAAGTGCTCCAGGGATACAAGGGAGTACTGTTGCTAAGCAAAACCGAAGGCCTGCTCCTGACCCCAGAAATGCTGGCCCTCTGGGTTATTGAAGGTGGGGGCTGGGTAGGACAGGGGTTGGACTAGGTATGAGACACTGAGGTCCTAATCCAAGGACCAATACCTCTTAGAGTTTTTCTCTAGTCAGATGAGGTGTATGACCCAGCCTGCCTGCACTTACAGGGACCTTGCTGACATTTTATTAATTTCAACATGAGGATATTCCAGTGTATCTGTCCCCCCCCCCCCCCAGGCGAGCCTGTATGAGTAAATTCCTCCATATTGGGCCATTTCCGTCATTTGAAACTCCTTCCAAAGCAAAGCGAGTGGATCTAGTAGCAGATCAGACAGTCCTGGACCTGCATCCTGACTCTGGTATTTAGGAGCAAGACGGATCCTCTGTGCCCTGGCTTCTTCCGCTCAGTGACCACTGTACCAATGTGTGTGCTTTGAAACAGGATCTCATCCTAAGCTGGATTCAAATGTAACTGAGGATGACCTTGAACTCCTGATTCTCCGTTTTGTGTACAGACATTGCAGGTGTATGCTGTATATTGTGTATAGACATTGCAGGTATATGCTGCCACTCCTGGTTTATAAAATGCAGAACATTGAACCTAGAGCTTGGTATGTGCCAGGCAAGCGTTCTACTAATTAAGCTACATTTCTGACCACTATGCTTTTTTTTTTTTTTTTTTTTTAAAGTTCCCTCTTGGTGCTTTAGGCTCTGGATCTTGGAAATGACATTATCCCTTGTAGTAAAGGCTCCTGTTAGGACTAAAGAGAAGATGCTAACATTTGTGGCTTATAGCAGATAAACTGTGATTGTTATTACTAATTAAAACACATTGTATTTCCTTGCCCTGGTTTGCTTTGCCAGGAAGGTCAGCTGACCCGAATCCCACATGTCCTGAGTCACTCAGAGAGGAGCTGACTTTGTCTCACATCTCTGCATGGTGGTGTGGCGGAAGGTGATGCACAATGGTGTCATCTAGATAGCCAGTGACCCTCTGAGCAATCCAACTGTTTTCTCCATGGTTCCTTTTCTGCTTCCCCTTTCACTGTGGGCTCAGCTTTCCTTCCTTCCTTCCTCCTTCCTTCCTTCCTTCCTTCCTTCCTCCTTCCTTCCTTCCTTCCTTCCTTCTTCCTGCCCTCCTTCCTTCCTTCCCTCCCTCCCTCTCTCCTTCCTTCCTTCCTTCCTTCCTTCCTTCCTTCCACTTGGGGTCTCTGGATCTGTGGCCTCAGTCTCCCTTAGATGCTTTGAACATTCAGCGGTCAGACCAGACTTCCTCATATAACCTGTTACATGGGATGTATGCCCGTCCACCTAGAGAATCTAACTGCTCCTGCCTTCTCATTCCTATTGCTTCTGCCATCTGCCTTCTACTCTAGGGACAGCTGCTGTTTCCCACCTCCTCCACCCTCGCCCCCAGCTGTTCTGCGAACACACCTGGCTCCTATCTGACCCACACCTGGGCCTGGTGTTTGTTCCCGTCTGGGTGCCTGTCTGGAGCCTTCCTTCCTGGTTAGCTTTTATTCCATATCCACTTCCACACCCAGATCTTGCTCACATCCCCGATCTGGACTAACTTACCCTATTTCCTCCTCATATCTGAAACATTCACACCCTTTTATAGAACTGAATACTTAGTTGTATTTTACGGTTTCATCAGTCAGCATCCAGGTAGCCCAGTGTTTGGCACTAAGCAACTACTTTTGATTGATTCTAATGGGACTGGGGAGGACTGTAGCTAGGACTGGGGAGGACTGTAGCTAGGACTGAGGAGGATTGTAGCTAGGACTGAGGAGGACTGTAGCTTATAGTAGAGCATTTGTCCAGCATGCTTGAAGCCTTGGGTTCTGTCTCTAGCACTTAAAAAACAATCCTTTATCCAATGGAACTCCCTGTTCTAGAAGCTGGAAAGTTGAGGAAGTAGAAAATCATACCCTTGTCTGGAGCAGTGGACAATGGGGCAGAGACTGACTTAGCAGTGCCTCAGTGTAAGCATTACAGGCTTCTTTCCTTCCTTAACAGGTCCGAGGGGTAGGGTGGGGGTGGGGTGGGGTGAGCCCTCTGAGACGCTGGCTAAGCTATGCTGTCTCTAGGGTCTGCCAAGCCATTTATTCATGGTTTGCCAGCGCTGATGCTATGCTGAAATGGTAACGGATTTCAAACCAAAGCAAGGAAAGGTGTCTCCAGAAAGCCTGGGTCTCGGCCACAGCACTCCGAAAGGTATTTGTAGAGCCTTCTTTGTAACTGTAGGTGTGGAATTTGGCTCTTCTCACCCCATGGAAGAGGATTTTTGACCCTCAATTTAAAGTACGAGTCAGATTTACCTCAGAGCTCAAACACATTTTGGGGTGAAACAGAATCTGATAAAGAGCAAAGCTAGCTTAGGCACTCGAGGAAGCTGAGGTCTTTCTTTTTCCCCTGAGGCTACTGGGACCGCTGTGGTTGCCCCTCCCCCACCTTCCCCCATTGTCCTGTGTTTTCTCCTTCCTGCCTCCCTCCTTTCAGAAAGACTCCCACGTCTTCATCTTATCTCTCCCCCCAGTAGACTTCTCTTTCTCCCATTTCAGCAGCAGGCCTGTCTGTCTCCTGCTGTGCCATCTTACATCAGGGGCCTGCAGTAGCCCTTGCAGTAATGGATTCATACACACATTCACCCAGTGTTCATCTTGAATTACGGACTTATCTTCCCTGCTCTGATATGAAAAGACCCATTTCCCAAGGGAATGGGACATAGTCCTGTTACAGCAGGAGCATTTGCTCAGTGACAGTCGCAAGGAAACTGGAGAGAGGGAAGCAGTGGAGTGAGGAGTCTTCCAGGCAGGGACTCTGCAGATCACGCAAACGGCAGTCACCATAGTGACCCTTGCACGGTTTGCTTAGACTAAGGTTGGCGTAGGAGCTAAGAAGGCAGGCTGGCTTTTGGCTACGGTTTCCTAGGCTCAAATATTAGTTCTGTTACATTTGACTTCTATATGCTTTCTCCTCTGGAAAATAGGGTTAATAATAGCATTTTTCTCTTAGAGAGAAATCCAGCACATAGTAAGTCGTGTTAGCCTTATAATGTGGACGCACGTCTAGTTCCTCCGTTTCCACAGCTCTGTGACTGGAGACAGGAGGCGGTGTCGGAAGGAGTGGGGCAGCGGAGAGAGCTCGGTGAGTAAAGGCATTTGTGAAACCCAGTGTTCGAGTCTCAGATCCGCATGATTGGAAGAGAGCAGCAACTCCACAAAGCTACCTTCCGGCCTGCACAAGAGTGCCAGGACATGCGTGTAACTGTGTGAACACACATACACACACCATAAGGGTGCACACACTATAATAATAAAAAAATTTAAAAACCAACTGAAGTTGCTTTAAAAAAAAAAAAAAAAAAAAAAACAACCCGAATAGATAAATAAAGCTAGTCAGGAAAGTGTATTCCTTGACTAACAGGTTTGACTAATTAGAAAGCGTATTTGTAACTTGTAGGTTTGTTGAATCCCATAAGGGAAAGTTATGAAATACTTCCCAGATACTTCAAAGGAAAACATTAGATTAAGATTGAACAACCAGGAGTCAAAGAGCTTCTGCCCCTTGCTGGCAGGGAGTCCCAGCAAGTCATTTAACATCTCTGCCTTCCGGGCTCCTCACACATAAGGTGGGCTCTGGCACACATGGCTTCTCTCATACACCAAGTGCAAATCATCCTTTCTGGAGTCCTGCAGGGTACATTCTGTCAAGTAGGTGTGAAAGGACAATAGACCGTTAAGAATTCGCTCAAAAATAACACAATGTCCGCTTAACGCATCCCTGTCTTGCTGGGGTGTGATCTGCCTGGGGGCTCAGTTTACCCCACCTGCGATTCAGTTATGGACAGGAAACTATAGAAACAGGCCTCCCGATCCACTCTGCCATCCACTCTGCCACCTATCAATCACCGTTCCCCACTCTCTGTCATGTCCTCACACACACATAAGGAACGTTCGAGAGCCTGCTTAACGCCCCACGGAGAACAAAGGGCAGCGGCGTGAGTGGCTTTGACTCACCTGTGTAGACTGTATTCCCACCAGAGACCACAGCCGTAGTGTTGATTCCCAAGTCGTTGGAGTCGTAGACTTCATCAAAGACCACGCAGGACCCATTATCACTGGTAGAGAGGGAAGGGGAAAAGTGCAAAGCCAGGCACAGGAACAGCCCCAGGTGTGGCAGCAAGGAGCGGAGTGCGAGCATGGTGCCGGTCGGTTTGGGTCGCAGGGCCTGGCAGTAGTAAGACTAGGTGTGACAGGCTCCTGTTTATATGCTCTGGGGCTGGAGCTTCTGGGTGAGGTCATGCATGCAAATTGCCCTCCCTCCCTCCTGAAAATACTGCCTTCTGGAATTTGGCCCAAGACATCACCGGGATGAATCACCCAGCCTCTACTTTTGTGACCAAAGATCCTCTACCAATTCCAGTTTTGCTCAAGAAGAGGACTGGTCAAATTATTTGACATGACCGGCGTCTCAGCACCTGCTCTCTGAAGAAGTGGGAAAGGTTGGTGAGGAGTTCTAAACGCCGAAAAGTGGAAGTCCACAGTTGAGTAATTACCACGTAGGTGGTCTGGTTGGAAGGCCTGCTTTTCTCTGTCAGAAACTCAGGCACGGGAGCCCTTTTTATCTCAGAGCATTGCATAGCCGTTTCTGATGTGCCTCCCTCCAGTTTCTTTATCTCATGACTAGCCTAGAGCTAGAAAGACTGGATATTTATTTACCTATTTTAAAATTATATTTGTTGATTTTGTGCAGGGGGTGGGTCAGGGGATGGGAGAAGGTTGCATAGGCCACATTGTGTGTGTGTGTGTGTGAGTGTGTGTGAGCATGTGTGAGTGTGTGTGTGTGTGTGTGTGAGTGTGTGTGAGTGTGTGTGGAGTGTGTGTGTGTGTGTAGCAGGAGGTCAGAGAACAACTTTCAGGAGTCCTTTCTTTCCTTCCATTACATGGGCCATTAGGATTGAACTCAGGCTGTTAGAGTTAGTGGCAAATGTCTTCAGTCACAGCCTGGACACTAACCCTACTTATTTATTCTTTAGACAGAGGGTCACATGCATTCCAGGCTTGCCTTGAGTTCTCTTACAAGAGGAGAGCCTTGAATTTCATATATCATATATATATATATATATATATATATATATATATATATTTTTTTTTTTTTTTTTTTTTTTTTTTTTAAAGTCAGGTTCTCCTATAATAGCCTGGCTGGCCTGGAACTTGCCATGTAGACCAGGCTGCCCTCTAACTCCCTGAGTTCTGCCTGTCTCTGCTTCCAGAATTCTGGGATTAAAGGTGTGTACTACCACACTCAAGATTTATTTTATTTTTTAATCCCATGTTCGTGTGAGTGGGTGTGGCATGTGCATGTGAGAGCAATGGCCCTGGAAGGCCAGAGGCATCGGCTCTCCTGGAACTAGAGTTATAGAGATTTATGACATGGTTCTGAGAACCTCCTGTCCTCTACAAGGGCAGTGTGAGCTCTTAACCACTGAGTCATTGCTGCAGCCTAAGACCTTGAATTTCTGTTCCTCCTGCTTCAACATCCCACCTTTTGGGATTGCAGTGGTGTGCCATCACACCCAGTTGAAACCAGCACTGGGACTCAATCCAGGGCTTCCTAAAAGATAGGCAGGCTTTACCAATGGAGACACATCTGCAGCATCTATAGTTTTATGTATTTATTTGGAAAGAAACATTTAGGTCCACATTGTTTCTGAAACTTCCCTCCATAGTGCCAGAGCACAGGGAAATGATTTCTAAAAGTTGGGAAATATTTTTTTTCATATCCCAATCCCTCCTAAAATTTTATAATTTACCCAGGATTATGAATATGTAGATGAGGGAGAAGTAGGCTACTTTGTAAATAGAAAAGAAACAAAACTACTATTGAACCAAGGCAACAGTTTTTAAATTTTTAGTTAATTTGTGTATGTGCCCACCAGTGTGTGTCTGTGTGTGCCTGTCTGTGCGTGTGTGCGTGTGCGTGTGCGTGTGCGTGTGCGTTGTGTGTGTGTGTGTGTGTGTGTGTTGTATGTGTGTGTGTGGTATGTAGATCAGAGGAGAACTCATGGGAACTGGGTCTTTCCTTCCTCCACGTGGGTTCTGGGACTTGAACTCAGGTCATCAGACTTGGTGGCAAACACCCTTTGCCTGCTGAAGAATTTATAGGACCTGAATTGAGGTAATATTTTTAAGTGTCCCTTTAAGAAAAACATGGGGTCTTGGGTTGAGGAACTCTGGAAAGTCTGTTCATCAGTGGGAATATCCACAATAATGATCAAAATATGCTTTTCAGAAACCTTTGGAAATTAACCAAAGGTTTTCAAATAATCCGGAAACATTTAAAGAAAAAGAATGGCTGAGTGTCATTGGAAATGGTGACATTAGCATCTTAGCTTGTCTGGACCCACTTTCTAACCTCATCTCCATGGTGGCCACAGAAATTGACAAATGTATTACAGCAACTCTGGAGACCTGAAGACTAGTAACTGATGGGAGAGTCAAGGTGTGGAGTCTCCCAAAATAGTCGCGTCCCTGGGAATGGTCTGTGTGGCCTCCCAGGAATCCTCTTGTAAAGTTGCCTTCTTAGAACTTATTTTGACTGGGTTCAGAACTTTCTCTGTCAACAGTCTTGTTAATAGGGTGTTGGTCAAAGAAAGTCAGTGGAGGATTTTAAGCATTGTCAAGAGGCAGTAACTCCATGACCAAGAGATTGAATTTAAAAAAAAAAATCTGATATAAAAGAGTTTTGAATGCTGCAACAAATTCCTGGGGAGCTCCGTTGTGTGCGCACGGTTCTTCACATGAGTAGGAAAAGCCGAGAAAACCCCTCTCACCTTTGACACATGTTGAGACTCTCACAAACAGGAAGAGGAGGCTAAGGTTAGAGTCATAAAACTGCCTGGCTGGTCACAGAAGACATACCCCAAGTGTAGAGGGAGGGAAGCATTCAGTGATGCCTGGGAGAGTTGTTGTTTAAAATACTGAAAGGAATTTCTTCTGTCTGTTCACTAGACCACAACTAAGTTAACTAAACAGAGACTCAGGGGCCACACATGCTAAGGAATTGAGTCTTGGAGAATCAATTCAAGAAACTCAGGAGCCAATAACAACAGCAGCAACAGCTGCAGGGGTATGGGGAGGCTAGAGCTTACAGTTGACACATCATAGGTTTTGAATGTTCAGTCTTTAACAGAGAGTTCCAAGATGGGGGCTGGGATAGCTCACTGATAGAATGCATGTCTCATTTACCTAAGACCTCAAGTTTGAGTCTCAGCACTGGAAAACAAAAACAAAAGCAATCAAACAAAACTACAATACATATATACACATATACACATACATATATACATCATATACACATCATATATACATATGTACATATATACACATATATACATATACATATATACACATATATACATATACACACATATATATATACACATATGCACATACATATATACATCATATACACATCATACATACATATGTACATATATACACATATATACATATACATATATACACATATATACATATACATATATACACACATATATACACACATATATACACATATGCACATATATACATGTACACATATACACATATATACATTACACATATACACATATATACATATATATACACAAAAATATGGTCCAGAAAGAAGGAAACATTTATCAGTAAACAGAAACTGTACTTGACGAATCCAGTTATTGAATTTAGTAGATAATATATTAGTGTATTTAAAGAATTAGGAATTGTGTCTATAGAGTTAAAGGAAGGTACCTAACATTGAGTCTGAGCATAATAATAAAGAGACAGAAATGTTTTAAAAACATAAGTGAACCAAATAGAAATTCTGCAGTTAAAAGTCCAATAGTAAACTAAATTAATTATTTTTTGAATAGGATCTCACTTTATAGCCCTGGCTGGCTTTGAGCTCCCAGGGATCTACTTGTTTCTTCCTCCTGAGTTGGAAAGATTAAAGACAGGCACCACCATAGGCTGTCCTTGTCGTGGTTTGAATAGGAATGGCCCCATAATCTTACACATTAAATGCTTGGTCATTAGTGATGCTCCTTGACCAGGATTAGGGAGTGTGGCCCTGTGAAGGAAGTGTGACACTGGGATTAGGCTTTGAGGTTCCAGTCTCTTTCTTCCTGCTGCCTGCTAATCCAGATGTAGAACTCTGCTATGCTCCAGCACCTCTGTGAAGTCTTGCTCCCTGCCAATGAGGATAATAGACTAGACCTCTGAAACTTAAGAGTTCCCGTGGTCATGGTATCTCTTCACAGCCATAGAAGACTGACTAAGACAACCCTAATAATAAATTGCTTAAAAAACTACTAAGATTGGACAGCAGATCTCAACTGGCTGTTGGAAATATCAGTAAACTTTAAGAGTGCTCACTTGAATACAGAGTTAACAAGAGGGGTGCAAGGTTTATATACTGAAAACAGCAACTACCCAGAACAGCCAAAATGGTCTGGGAAAAACAAAACAAAGCAGTTTGAGTATTCACACTCTGTGATTTTAAACCCCACTACAAAGCTACGATGGGACAGGACGGTAATGGCCTACGTACGGCCACACAGATCAATGGAGGAAAAGTAAGTCCCGTGATTACAAGTAGTTTCTGGTGTTTAGACTTACACCCAGGGTTTGCAAATGCTATACCACTGAGTCACTGTAACCTGACCCCAACCAACTGATGTTTTAAGGAAGGGGACAAAAGACTTCACTGGGGGAAGAACAATGTTTTTCATGTTGTTAATAACTGGATATTAGTATGCGAAAGAATGAGGTTGGGCCATAAACATTAACTCTTGATGAACCAAGCTTGGATCTAAGTGTAAAACTAAGAAACCTGTAGAAAAATGTTTAATCTTTCTGGCCGTGGTTGGGACAATAGCTCCTTAGATGTGCTGCTCAAGGCAAAGGTAGGAAAAGAAAAAGAAAAAAAAAAAAAAGATGGGACTTCATCATAACTAAAATGTTTTGTTTTTCAAAGGGCAAGAAAAGATAGCTCACATAATTGGAGAAAATATTTATGAATTTTATATACCTGATAGATATAATCTCTCTCTCTCTCTCTCCTCTCTCTCTCTCTCTCTCTCTCTCTGTGTGTGTGTGTGTGTGTGTGTGTATGTGTGTCTATAGATGAGCAGAGAGTTTGAATACTTTTTTCCAAGAGATAATTGTATCAGTATGTGTGTAGAAGGGCACTCAGCAGCATTAGTCATTGGAGAAATACAAATGAAATCTTCTTGGATATCCTACACTTCAGACACCAAAATAATGGTACCAAACTTGGGGGACTCACAGCCAGGGCCCCATGTCAGATCTGTCTGGCCATCTGCCCTCAATAAGCCAATAAGAGCCAATTAAAAATGGAAAACAGGAAAAGGAGATTTATTCAATATGGTCACATTGGGAAGAGAGACAAGGAGAGCCATTGACTCCTCAAGCCTGTGTTCTCAGGGTGGTCTCCGTAAGTAAATATTCCTTTCTAATTTGTACTTTTAATTCGGTTTTTTAAAGTTGTGTTATTGCAGATGGATAGCTGGACCTAGGTCTGGGCACAATTGTAATCCTAAGACTGGTAACAGTGACTCAATTGTTGGTATGGTATAGGAGGGAGCCTTCCTGGAGCACTTGTGCATTTCTGGCAAGAATATAAAATGACTGCCTTTTGAAAATGTTTGGCATCTAATCAATTAAACATAGTTACTACTGTTAATACTCCTGGGTATTTATCTAAATGAATAAAAACTTTGAGTCCCCACCAAAATCTCTACATGAGTGTTTATAAAAGAATTGCTCCAGTAGCTCCAAAATCGACTTGAATAAATAATGAATAAATAAAGTAAATGTGGCCTATTCTTTACAATGGACTGTCACTTCAAAGTGGGAACAAAGTATGGATTCACCCCCGCCAGTGGAGAGACCTTGGATGGATTGCACTTTGTGAAAGAAGCCGACACAGAAGGCCACACACTGTCTAATTTCCCTTATGTGAAATGTCCAGAATAGGCAACTCTGCAGATACAGGAAGCAGGAAGCCGTGCCAGGCCTGAGGGGAAGATGTGAGAAGGAAGTAAAGTCAGTGCTAACTGGCCTGCTGCTTCCTTGGAAGTGACCGAGATGTTCTGGAACAGTGATGACGTCTAAGCCCTGAGAATGAATCAAAGCCCACCAGGGTGAATTTTATGGCCTGCGAATTTCATCTCAATAAGACATTTTTATTTATTCCATGTTCCATGTGGGGAGCTGGGGTGATTGACCGTGACAGGGCTTTGTATCCAGTGTTGTATTTAACATTGTTTTTTAAAAACCCATTTAAACTTTAGTCTCCATGTTTTTGGGAGGTGAGGTAGGGGCTAGGAATTAAATCTAGGGCCTTGAGCTTGCTAAGCGTGGGGGGGTCCTACCCTTAGTTACCCCGCCAGCTCAAGTGTCTTTTTCTGGGAATTAGACAATAATACCAATTCTGGACATTTTTATGAATATTAGATGAAAACTATGTGCAAATTATTTTGAGGAGTTGGTAGGATGTTAGAACAATATTTTAAAAGTTTTGAAAAGTTAGTCTTTTCTCTCTCCTCCCTATCTTCCCTCTCTCTCCCTCCTTCTCTTCTCTGTAGAAAGCTCACCAGTTGCTGCAGTACCCCACTAGTGCCTCTTGGAAAGACCAGTATCAGGAAACAGAAAAAGTAGCTGTCTTCCTAAGGTCAAGGTTTTAAAGGAGAGTCCATAAATTCAGCAGAAGTGGCCAATGGTGGAGGCAGGAATTGCAGGGTCTGAGGAGCCCTGGGGGTTCTAATCTTGTCTCCTAAGTGTGTCTTATGATGTGGCTATGCTGTGGCTAAGAGCACAAGCCTGGGAGAGCACCTGAAGCTTGAGTTAATTCCTGAGCCTTTTGTCTGATTCCTGTTAGAATACCACATGTGTAGGGGGGTGGTGTACAGATTTGAAGGCAATAATAATAATAAGCATATGGTAATATGCTTGCTATGAGTGAGGCTTTCTCTGTGGTAGGTTGTTTTTTGTTTTATTTTGTTTTTTTTCCCCCCATCATGTCAGGTCACTGCTCACCCTAAGGGAGAGAGGCCAGAGGAGACAGAGCCAGAGAACCTCTACCTTCAAGTCCATAGATGCTGGTTTAACTGTGCCTTTGGCTGTTGGCTTCCAGTGGTACGTCTTGTGGTTCTGAGCACATCCGCTTCAGGGGTGACAGTGGCCAGTGTTTTAGGAGATGCAGACTAGACTTCTCATTCCCCAATAGAGTTCATTATTAGATGTCACGTCACAAAATTTAACCTCATCTTCTCCTAGGAAATAATTGTCATCTATGATGAGGGAGGGAACAGCACAGAAAGATGAATTTGCCTCAAGCATAAAAGAACATGGATCCTGGCCTCATCTTGCTGGCCAGAGTTCCGCTACTGTGTCATTCGCACACTATACACTCCTCTACTATGTGGCTTCCATACTGTATACCTTCCCCATGATATAGCTCCAATGCCGTATAGCTCCCATACTGCATAGCTCCCTTATGGTATAGCTCCCACACCATATAGCTTCCATACTATATAGATCCTCTACTGTATAGCACTCCTGGTTCATTAGCATGTGTTTCATCTGCTTAGCAGTTTCTATTCAGATGTAGCCAAAATACAGGGTCTTTTTAATTAGCCACGTGTGTGTTTCTAATACATCTAAGACTCTGGCTTAGCCTACTTGTTATCTGTGGGCCTTAAAGTTTACTGTTACAACAGTCAGTTTGCTCAAGGATTTCTCTGACCACACCTGTGTGTTTGTTTTATGTGACTGCTTTAAGTGCACAGTGGGATACATGATGACATACTCGGATGCTTGGGTTTGCGTCAGTGGCCCTTGGTCTGGTGTTGAGCATGAGGTGAGCTGCTCAAGCTGCTAAGGGACTCTATAGTCAGTTATCAAACTGGAGGCTGGCTGCAGCCCCAGAGAGCCTGGAAATCTCTTCACTTGTCTCTGTAGAGTAACAGACACCAGAGCAAAATGGGGAGATTTCAAAAAGAACGCAGACCAGTCTTGTTGACTGGAAATGGACAACTTTTCACTGCCTTTTGTTCTGGCTTATTTCTTCTCTCCCCCACCTCCAGCTCATCTGTATTTACCTTTTCAGACAGACTGTGACTTGGACAGGACATTTCCATTCATCAGCCTGGTTCAGTTCCTTCTCATCCGGTTTTACAGGTCATGGGGGAAGTTAGGGTTTGTTCTTCAATATTTTACTGTGGAAAAGAAGCTGTGGGGGATCCCCCACTAAGTTGTTTCAGTTTAACATATTCCTAGAGTACTAATCCATGCTAAGTAACCACAGGGGACGGAAGATTGAACTGGATGAAACTCAAACTATTTTAACAGTTATTTTTATTTCTAAAAATTTAAGATATATCTCAGAACATGTTGGTGACAAAATATTTGATCTATCAAGAAATCAATTGCTATCAAAACACTTTGGACCACAGAGTAAATAAGACCTTATACTAAATTTTACAATAAAGGGGCTGGAAAACACAGAGTGGCTCAAAACTATCTGGAAATCCAGTTTTAGGGGAGGTCTGACATCTTCTGACTTCCACAGATACCAGGCATGCATATTATACTCAGACATGAGGACAGGCATAAGTGCTCATAAAATAAAATAAATTTATAAAAATATTTTGCAACAAAGGAGGAGTTGAATATGATCAAAAATATTGTATAAAATTCTAAGAAGAATAAGCTACAAATGTTTAAAAGTAAGTAAGACAAGGCAAAATTGGAAAAAAAAAACCCTTACTAGCTTTTTTTTATTGTCTAAGGCTTGGAGTGTTGCTTAAAAGTAGAAAGAAATTCTATCTGCCTTAGAGGGCTTAGAGTGTTAGCACAAACCAGAACAAAGCATCCTGGGAAATGTGTCAGCGGGAGTGAAGGTAAGCATTGAACAGGTGTATAAGGTTTCTCTCTGAGAACCTTAGTCTTCTTCATGCATGATGTGTTGTCTCCTTCAAGAGCTGCCAATCTTCAGTCGTCCGGTGAAATTGTCCTTCTCAGTCTGAGAGCTGGTCTGACCAGCCTGTGGGGTCTGTCAGCAGAAGTCGGGGGATCTTCCATACGGAAGCCAGTGGATGCGAACACAGTTCCAGACGCAAGATGGCGTGAGGCCCTCCAACAGCCTTGGCAGCTTGGCAGCTCTGCCAAGCGTCTCTGTTGCCTGGTTACCCTTCGTTGCTGTCCACCTATCCATGCTTGTTTACAATACAGCATGGGAACGTCACCAATCGGTTTGCCTTGGTCCCCCTTCCCCACATATGAGGTCTTTGGCGATTGTGCAGAGGTTTTCACACTTGCTCTTATCTTCCTTTTTCTTCTCCGTCTTCTGGAAGTTCCAAGCCCTCTGGTGACTGACTCTAAGGTCTTCCCTTTAGATTTCTTCAGCCATTGAACACATTAACACATCAATGAGCTTGGCCATACAGATCTGTTCTAAGCCATAGTTTGGGGCCATCCTACAGACGCCGAATTAGCCTTGTGATAAAATAGACATGTTTCTGGTTTTCTTTCCTTCTGGGGCTTCTCACCGTCAGAATTAGGTGCGTAGGCAGAGACAGGATTACAGCTCTGAAACCCTCTTCTGACTTTAGGAGTCTCCATGAATTAATTCCAGGGATTTTAGAGAAATGGTCACAAAACTTGTAGTCCTTTTTATCTTCTCCAACTCCTGTGAAGAGTTCTAAGCATTTATTTTCCCATTAAATTATTTCTGACAACTTTCAAAATGTTGCTTTTTTTTTCCCCCAACATTTCATGGGAATTCTTTAGAGGGAACTCCTTGGAACCCACCACTTCACTAACAAAACTCAGGGTCAAGGGAATTGGCTCCTCACAGTTGCCTACAGTGGAAACTCTGTGGACACAGAGCTTAATGCTGGTTTGTTCTCCTCCTTTTCTTCCTCCTCCTCCTCCCCCTCCCCCTCCTCCTTTTTCTTCCTCCTCCTCCTCCTGTTTTCAAATGGTTAAAAAGGATCACATGTTGGAAAACACACACACACACACACACACACACACACACACACACAACTCAGTATTCCAATTGTCCTTCAACAGAAAAGATGTCCCACCTTGAGAGGGTCCTCCCAACCGTGGGCGAGGCTCCTGCAGCATGCACTGCACAGGGTCAGGGCATTTCTGGTCAGAACAGACTTTGTTTTCCTGAGTTCCTTGAGATCAGTGCGCTTTTCCTTAAACAAACCTTTCTCATTGCCTTCCTCTCTTCATCCTCCCTCCTCCTTCAGAACCAGCATTATTTCAGGTTTAAATCAGAGGACCCTCTCTCCCTTGTCCCCCTCTGTCCTCTTCTTTCCTTTCTTTTTGTTTGTTTGGTTTTTTTTTTTTTTTTGAGACAGGGTTTCTCTATGTAGCCCTGGCTGTTTTGGAACTCACTCTGTAGGCCAGGCTGGCCTCGAACTCAGAAATCCACCTGCTTCTGCCTCCCAAGTGCTGGGATTAAAGGTGTGCGCCACCACTGCCCGGCTTTCTTTCCTTTTCTTTAATCTCATCACCACTGACTCTTAAAATCCTGTTTGTTCTCCTTGGAAAGAGAAGTGGGAGAGCTAACAACCTAAGGACATTTCTTCACAATCTCCTTTATTCTCCTTTCCTGCCAGTATTCAGTTTGGACTTCTTTCACATAGGGTACCTTTAGTTCTGTGGCCCATGTCTTACAAGCACGTGGGCACTCACTGCAGCTGGCCCCTGCTAAGGATCCCCAGGTATACTGCTCATCATCCTGCTTGGTGATCACACTCATTTATCCAGCAAATAAATACAGAGGATAAAAATCATCACCTAACAGACCAATCACAGAGATGTTGGCACCAGCCTGCAAAGTCTCCTCAAAGGTGTTATTTCCAGGTGTGGTGGCGGTGCCAAGGTTATTAAGTTGGCCTTGTACACTCTGATTTTAGAATCCCCTGTAGTGAGGGTTTGAACTTGTTTGTTGGGATGAGATTGATGTGTGGTTCCTTCCCAGAGTGTAGGTACCTGGATCTGTCAAGCTTTCTCATCTGTTTCTATCTGGAATGTCTGCTGACTTTGAAATGAGTTCCCATAGAAAGATCTCTTTGAGTAGAAACTACTGATGATCAATAGTGTTAGCGAGACAATTTCTACCTGAAAGGCAAAAGTCTCAACCTCTTGGTCCTCATTAGTTGGTCTTGGATTTTTGACATTTCAAATCCCTTTTCTTGCATCTTTTGTATCTGTATATGTATCTGGGTAGGCATTCAGACCATGGCACGAATGTGGAGATCAGAGGACAAGTTGGTGGGGGGAGCGTTAATTCTCTCTTTGTACCATGTGGATCCTAGGAGTTAAACTCGGGGCAGGCATCAGTGTGGATGCCAGTCAGATTTACCTGATGAGCTATCTTGCTCACCCCAGTTTTCCTGTTCATTTATTTTTGAAATTGCTATTTAGTCACAATATTTCTCCCTTCACTTTCCTCCCCACAAACCCTCCTGTGTACCCCTCTCCTTTCTCTCTTTTAAATCCATGGCCTCAGTTTTCATCAACTATTATTGCGTGGATATATGTGTTTGTACATGTATAACCTGTTGAGTTCTTGTAAGTATGTTTCAGGGTCAATCATTTGGTGCTTCACCTCAGCTTTCTGATGTTTTGTCTGATTGCCCCTTTTAAATGAAATCATATCTATTATAGGTGATAGGTTTTTCCCTCGTTTCAACTATTTATTTTTTAATGTCCTTACTTGGAAAATAAAAAAAATTGGTGCCATATCTAGGTCTTTGATATCCCATAGTCTAGAAACCAGGAACCTAAAAGTTTGCCTTATATAGTATGCAAAAATGCCCTGTGTTGCTATGGCAAAAGGCATGGGTGGCATTTCAGGGGGACCTGGAAGGCTGTGTCTCAGGAAGGGCATTCACTATCTAGTTGTCTTTACAAGGTTAAACTCCATTGCCCCCACAAAAGAAGAAGTTGATTTCATTCATTTCAAGGCAGATGCTTAAGTATTGAGGACACTGCTGGTTGGGCGAAGGTGGGTTGGCTGGTGAGGAAGTGAAATTGGACAAGAGAAGTCACAGCTCTGTGTTCTCATCCCCAGACAGAAGAGGAAGGAGGAAAAGTGTCTCCCACAGAGTAGGAGTCGAAGTTAGGGTGGGAGAGGGTGCTTGGACACGACAAAGCCAGTTGTATGTGACCTCCTCCCTGAGAGGCAAGAATGTAAGAGAAGCCCACCACAGCACCTTGTAGAGTGCTAAGCAAGCTGGTACCAGGGAATGGAAACGCCAGGCTCCTCTTGGTCCCTGTTCTAGTATGCTTAGAAATGTCTCCGGGAAGTATAGCATTTTATCAAGAAACTCCAGGGAGTGCCGTCCCCACTGTTTAAGCAGAAGGCTCCATGTTGAGAAAATACACGGCAGACTGGTCAGTGTGGTGTGCACTGGACCTCCTAGGATGAGCTGTGAGTTAGCGGGGGTACTGACAAGGTTGTGATGGAGGCTCCTCTCCAGGCACAAAACCAAGGGAAGAGACTTCCCAGTGGGGGCTTCATTCATTTCAATTCTTGGAAAATATATTGATCTTCTAATAGCCTACTCTGTTCAGGTAATTGTCCTGATTAGTTTTATGTCAATTTGACACAAGCTTGAGCCATCGGGGAGGAGGGACTGTCAGCTGAGAAACTGGTTCCATGGTACTGGCCTATAGGCAAGTCTGCCTGGTATTTTCTTGATTCATGAATGATTGATGTGGGAGGGGCATGTCCATTGTGGGTGGTCCCATCTCTGGGCAGGTGGGCAAGAAAGCAGGCTGAGCAAGTCGTAAGAACAAGCCAGTAAGCAGTGTTCCCCGTGACTGATGCTTCAGTTCCTGCCTCCAGGTTCCTATCCTGACTTCCCTCAGTGATTTTTAAAAGCTGAAATAAACCCTTTCCTTCACAAGTTGCTTTTGGTCTTGGTGTTTTATCCAGAAACCTCTAGCTAGGTGTTTGGGTATCTTAGAGAAACACCAGATTAAAAAATATGAAATTAAGAGTGTAAGGAAAAGAAAGAGAGAATAAGGGATACAAGGGAAGGATGGACTCGTCCTGTCAAATGTTTGCCAAGTGTCTCTGCATTTGGTGCTGCTGTTGGCCCTGGAGAAGAAAGAGAAACCCTTGCCCCAAAGAGGTGTGTGATGTCACGTGCACACACTTGTCTATGAAAATCAGCCAAGTCTAGTCCCAAACCATCTCTGTTAAGTATCATTTGATGAGCTGAATCACAGGAGGACATTTGAATTCATTTTATTGTGTTAAAGGCTACTAGTGCTTGTCAACAGTCGTTAAGTGTGATTTTTCCTCGTGCGGTA
>JAJTUV010003753.1:0-68546 GCA_021653895.1 Mastomys natalensis | reverse complement strand
TCTTATAGTCCTCAGTAGGCCTTCTCTAGACCCTAACTACAGACGTATCTATGATCCCAGCTAGGCCTTCTCTAGGCTCTCACTATGGTAGTCTCTATGGTCCCATGTATGTCCTCTCTAGGACCTCACTATGGCCGTCTCTATGGTTCTCTGTAGGCCCTTCTAGTCCCTTACTATGGCCACCCCTATGGTGCTCTCTAGGCCCATCTCTAAGCCTTCACAATGGCCATCTCTATGGTCCAATCTTGACCCTTCTAAACTCTCACTATGTCCGTTAATATGATCCTATCTTGGCCCTCTCTATGGCCGTCTCTCTGGTCCTTTCTAGGCACTCTCTAAGCCCTCAGTATGGCCTTCTGTATGTTACTCTCTAGGTTCCCTCTAGGCACTCACTATGGCAGTCTCTATGGTCCTCTCTAGGTCACTTGTAGGCCCGCATTATAGTCGTCTCTATGATCCTCTCTAGGCCGAGTCTTGGCCCTCACTATGGCTGTCTCTATGGTCATCCTTAGGACCTCTCTAAGCCCTCACTACAGCTGTCTCTATGGTCTGCTCTAGGCCACTTGTAGGCCCTCATTATATTCATTTCTATGGCCCTCTGTAAGCCTTCTCTAGGCCCTCACATTGGCAGTTTTCTATGGTCCTCTCTAGGACCTCTCTAGGCCCTCACTAAGCCATCTCTAGGCCCTCTCTATGGTCATCTATATGTCCTCTCTAGGCCCCCTAGAAGCCCTCACTATGGCCATCTCTATGGTCCTCAATAGGGTGTCTTTAGGCCCTCACAATTGCCGTGTCTGTGGTCCTCCCTAGACCCTTTCTAGTCACTCTCTTTGATCATCTCTATGGTCTTCTCTAGGCCCTATCTTAGCCCTCACCATGGAAGTCACTGTGGTCCTCTCTAGACCTTCTCTTGGCCTTCAATATGGCCATATCTATGGTCCCATCTAAGCCCTCTCTAGGCCCTCACTATGGCCAACTTTAAGGTCCTCTCTAAGCCCTCCCTAGGCCCTAACTATGGTGGTATCTATGGTGCTCTTTAGGGCTCCTCTAGGCCCTCACTATGGCTGTATCTATGTCCTCTCTCAGCCCACTCTTTGACTTCACTATGGCCATCTATATGGTCCCCTCTAGGCCTTCTCTAGGCCATCTCTATGATCATATCTATCGTCCTATCTAGGCCTTCCCTAGGTCCTCACTATGGCCATCTCGATGGTCCTCTCTAGGACCTCTAGGCCCTTTCTTGGCCCTATCTAGGTTCTCACTATTGCTGTCTCTATGATCCTCTATAGGACCTCTCTAAGCCCTCTCTATTGTCATATACATGGTTCTATCTAGGCACCCTCTAGGCCCCCACTATGGCCATCCTTATGGTACTCTCTAGGCCCTCTCTAGGTCATCCTATCGTCAACTCTATGGCCCATTTAGGCCCTTCTAGGCCTTCACTATGGCCGTCACTATGGTCCCAGCTAGGCTTTCTCTAGGCCCTCACTATGGAGGTCTGTGTGGTCCCATCTAGGTCTTCTCTTGACCTCACTATCACCATGTCTATTGTCAACTCTAGGCCCTTCTAGGCCCTTACTAGACCTTCACTATGGTCATCTCTATGTTCCTCTCTAGGCCACCTCTAGGCCCACACTATGGCCGTATCAATGGTCCAATCTATACCCTTCTAGACCTCACTATCTCTGTCTATATGGACCTATCTAGGCCCTCACTATAGCTGTCTCTATTGTCCTTTCTAGGTCGTCTCTAGTCCCTCACTATGGCAGTCACTACTGTCCCCTCTATGCACCCTCTAGGCCCTCACTAAGACAGTCTCTATGGTTCTCTATAGTCCCTCTATAGACTCGCATTATGGGCGTCTCGATGGTCACACCTGAGTCCTCTCTAGTCCCTCACAATGTCTGTCTTTATGGTCACATCTAGGTCCTATCTAGGCTCTCACTATGGCTGTCTCTATGGTATTCTCTGGTGACTGTGCAGGCTCTAAGTATGGCCGTATCCATGGTCCGCTCTAGGCCCTCTCTAGGCCACCTCTAGGCTGTCTCTATTGTCCTCCCTAGGCCAACCACTAGGCTCACCCTCTTTCCATCTCTATGGTGATCTCTAGGCCCAATCAAGGCCACCACTAGGATGTCTCTATGGTCCTCTCTAGGCTCTCTTTTGGCCCTCACTATAGCTGTCTCTATGGTCCTCTCTAGGCAATCTCTAGGCACTAACTATGGCCGTCCCTATGGTAACATCTAGGCACTCTCTGGGTCCTCAATATTGCAGTCTTTATTGTCCTCGCTAGGCACCATCTAGGGCCTCACTATGGCCATCTCTATAGTTCTCTGTAGTCACTATCTAGCCCATCACTATGGGCTTCTATCTGGTTCTCTCCTGGCCCTCTTTAGGCACTCACTATGGCCATCTCTATTGCCCTCTCTATGGTCCCACTAGGTCCTCACTAAGACAGTATTCATGGTACTCTCTAGGCCCTATCTAGGCACTCACTATGGCAGGCTCTATGGTCCAATCTAGTCCATTTCTAGGCTTTCACTATGGCCATCTCTATTGTCTACTCTAGACCCTCTCTAGACCACCTCTAGGCTGTCATGATAGTCATTTCTCTAGGCCATCACTATTGCTGTCACGATAGTCCTTTCTAGGCTCTCTCTAGCCTTCACTATGGCCGTCTCTATAGTCCTTTCTAGGCCCTATCTAGGCCCTCACTATGGCCGTATCTATGGTCCTCTGTGGGCCACCTCTAGGCCACCTGTATGCTGGCACCCTCTAGAACACTTCTAGGCTGTCTCTATGGTCATCATTAGGCCCTCTGTAGACCCTCACTTTGGGTGTCTCTATGGTACTCTTTAGGCCATATCAATGCACTCACTATGGCTGTCTCTCTGGTCCCAACTAGGCTCTCAATAGGCCCTCACTATGGCAGTCTCTATATTTCTCTCTAGGAACCCTATAGACCCTCACTATGACTGTCACTATGGTTCTCCGTAGTCCCGCTCTGGGTCCTCACTATGGCCGTCTCGATGGTCCCATCTGGGCCTTCTCTTGTCCGTAACTATGGCTGTCTCAATGGTCCTCTCTAGGCCCTCTCTAGGCCACCTCTAGTCTGTCTCTATGGTCCTCACTATTCCCTCTCTGGGCACTCAATTTGGCCATCTATATGATCCTCCCTAGGTTCTCTCTAAGCCCTCACGATGGCCATCTCTATGGTCCTCTCTAGCCCTTCTCTAGGACCTCACTACGGTTGACTCTGTGGTCCTGCCTAGGCCATCTCTAGGCCCACAGAATGGCCGTCTCTATGGTCCTCTGTGGGCCACCTCTAGGCCACCTGTATGCTGTCTCTATCATACACTATAGGCCCTCTCTAGGCCCTCATTTTTGCCATCACTATGGTCCCATCTAGTCCATCTCTATGCCCACACCACTCCCGTCTCTATGGTCCTCTCTAGGACCTCATTTTTGCCATCACTACGGTCCCATCTAGGCCCTCTCTAGGCCGTCTCTATGGCTGTATCTATGGTCCCGTCTAGGCCCTCTCTAGGCCCTCTCTAGGCCCTCTCTAGGCCCTCTCTAGGCCCTCTCTATGCCGCCAAATGACTGACTTTATCATCCTCTCTAGGCACACTCTAGGCGCACACTATGGCCGTCTCTATAGTGTATCTAGGCCCTCTCTAGACCTTCATGAAGGCCATCTCTGTGGTCCCCTCTAGTCCCTTTCTAGGCCCTCACTCTGGCCGTCTCTATTTTCCTCTCTAGGCTCTCTCTAGGCCTTCACGATGGCCATCTCTATGTTTCTATCTATGCCCATTCTAGGCCCTCACTATGGTCATCTCTATGGCTATCTATATGGTCCCATCTTAGCCCTCTCTAGTCCCTCAAGATGGCTGTCTCTCTGGTTATATCTAGGCCCTCTCTAGGTTCTCACGATGGCTGTCTCTATGGTCTTCTCTAGGACTCCTCTAGGCCCTCACTCTGGCTATCTCCATGGTCCTATCTAAGATCTCTCTAGGCCCTCTCTATGCCCTCTCTCTAGTCATCTCTATGGTCCTCTCTCAACACTCTCTAGCCTTCACTTGGCCGTCTCTGGTCTTCTGTCACCGCTCTCTAGGCCCTCACTATGGCCATCTTTATGTTCCTCTTTACGCCCTCTCTAGGCTCTCTCTGTGTTCATCTCTATTTTCCCATCTAGGCCCTTTGTAGGACCTCACTACAGCTGTATCTATTTTCCTCTGTAGGCTACCACTAGTCTGTCTATATATCCCTTTCTAGGCTCTATCTAGGCCCTCATTATGGCTGTCTCTATTGTTCTCTCTATATATCCTCTAGTCCTCACTATGGCCATCTCTATGGTACTGTCTTGGCCCCCCTAGGCCACCTCTAAGCTGTCTCCATTGTACTCTCTAGACCATCTCTAGGCCCTCACTATTTTCGTCTCCATGGTCCTCTCTAGGTCCTCTACAAGCCCTAAATTTGGGCATCTCTATGATCAAATCTAGGCACTTTCAAGGCCCTCACTTTGGCTCTAAATATGGTCCCATCTAGGCCCTTAATAGGCCCTCACTATGACCATCTCTATGGTTCTCTCTAGGCCATCTATAGGCACTCACTATGGCTGTCACTATGGTCCTCTCTTGGCCCTCTCTATGCCCTCACCATGGCCGTCTTTATGGCCCTCCCTATGCTCTCTCTAAGTCCTCACTATGGCTTTCTCTATGGTTTTTTCTAGGTACCCTCTAGACCCTCACTATGGCTGTCTCTATTGTTCTCTGTAGTCATTCTCTAGGCCCTCACTATGGCTGTCTCTATGGTCTGATATAGACCTCCTCTAGGACCTCAGTATAGCCATCTCTATGGTCCAGTCCTGGCCCTCTACAGGCCACCTGTAGGCTGTCTCTATTGTCCTCTGTAGGCCCTCTCTAGGCACTCACTATGGCCTTCTCTATGGTCCTCTCCAGGCCCTCCCTAGGCCATCACTATGGACATCTCTGTGGTCCTCTCCAGGCCATCTCTATTCCTACCAATTGGCCATCTCTATGGTGCACTCTATGCCCACTCTAGTCCACCACTAGGATGTTTCTATGGTCCTCTCTAGGCCCTATATAGGACCTCACTATGGCCATCGATATGGTCCTCTCTAGGCCATCTCTATGCACTCACTATGGCCATCTCTATGGTCCCATCTAGGACCTTCTGGGCCCTAACTATGGCAGTTTCTATAGTCCTATCTAGGCACCCTCTAGGGCCTCAATATGACCATCTCTATGGTTCTCTGTACTCATTCTCTAGGCCCTTACTGTTGACTTTGCTATGGTACTCTCTAGGCCTTATCTAGGCCTTCACTATGACCATCTCTATGGTCCCTCTATGGTCTTCTCTAGGCCCTATCTAGGCCCTCACTATTGCCGTATCTATGATCTTCTCTAGACCCTCTCTAGGCCCTAATTATGACAGTCCCTATGGTCTTCTCTATGCCCTATCTAGGCCCACACTATGGGCATCTCTATGGTGCCCTCTATACCTTCTCTAGGCCACTTCTAGGCTCTCTCTATGGTCCTCTCAAGCTCTCTGTAGGCCCTCACTATGGACGTCCCTATGGTACTCACTAGACCATCTCTAGGCACTCACTATTGCCGTCTCTCTGGTCCCTTCTAGGCCCTTACTAGGTCCTCAATATTGCAGTCTATATTGTCCTCTCTAGAACATTACAACAACAGTGTCTATGGTTCTCTGTAGTCCCTCCCTAGGCCCTCAATATGGCGGTCTCGATGGTAACATCTAGGCTCTCTCTAGTCCCAGACAATGGGCGTCTCTATGGTCCTTTCGATGCCCTCTCTAGGCCACCTCTAGGCCCTCTTTTTGGCTGTACCTATTGTCCCATTTAGGTCCTAACTTGGCCCTCAATATGGCTGGGTTTTTTTTTTTTTTTTTTTTGGTTTTTTGAGACAGTATGGCTGTTTCTATGGTCCAATCTAGGCCCTCTCTAACCCCTCACTATGGCCTTCTCTATGGTCCTCTCTAGGCACCCTCTAGGCCCTCACTATGGCCCTCACTATGGCCATCTCTATGGACCTATCTTTGCCTTCTCTAGGCCCTTACTATGGCTATCTCTATGGTCCTCTCTAGGCTCTCTCTAGGGCCTCACTATTGCTGTTCCTATGGTCAACTCTAGGCCCTATGTATTCCTTAACTCTGGCAGTCTCTATGGTCTTCTCTAAGCCCTCTCTTGGCCCTAATTATGGCCATCTCTATGGTCCTCTTTAGGCCCTCTCTTGGCCCAGACTCTAGCTGTCTCTATGATGCTCTCTAGGCCCTCTCTAGGTCACTTCTAGGCTGTCTATACGGTCTTCTCTAGGCCCTCTGTAGGCCCTCATTATGTCCATCTCTATGGTCCTCTCTAGGCCATCTATAGGCCCACAGTATGGTCCTCATCTCTATGGTCCTCAGCTGGCCCCTTCTAGGCCACCTTTATGCCCTCTCTATGGTCCTCTCTAGGCCCTCTCTAGGTGCTCACAATTGCCGTCTCCATGGTCCACTTTAGGCCCACTCTATTGCTGTCTTTATGGTCCTCTCTAGCCCACCATTATGGCTGTCTCTATGGTCCTCTCTAGGCCCTCACTGTGCCCTTACTGTAGCCGTATCTATGGTCCCATCTTGGCCCACTCTAGGTCCACACTATGGCCATCTCTATGGTCTCTTCTAAGCCCTCTTAGGCCCTCATTATGGCTGTCGCTATAATCCTCTCTAGGCTCTTCTAGGCCTTCACTATGTCCATATATATGGTACTCTTTAGGCCACCTCTAGTCCCTCACTGTGGCTGTCTCTTGGTCCTCTCAAGGATCTCTCTAGGCCCTCTCTATGTCCTCTCTATGGTATTCTCTATGGTCCTCTCTAAGCACTCTCTAGCCCTGACTATGTCCGTACTTGTTCCTCAGTAGGCATTCTCTAGGCTCTTTCTATGGCAGGATCTATGATGCTCTCTAGGCCCTAAATGTGGACGTCTCTATTGTCCCATTTAGGCCCTCTCTAGACCCTCAGTATGACTGCATCTATTGTCTTCTCTAGGTCTCCTCTAGGCCCTATATAGGACCTTACTATGGCCGTCTCTATGTTCTTTTCTATTCCCTCTCTAGGCCATCATTATGGCCATCTCTATGATCCCCTCTAGGCCCTCTCTAGACCAACCCTCTTGTCGTCTCTATGGAGCTCTCTAGGCCCACTGTAGGCTATCACTATGCTGTCTTTTTGGTTGGTCCTCTCTAGGCCCTCACAAGGCCCTCACTAAGGCCGTGTATATGGTCCTCTCTAGTTCCCCTCTGGGCACTCACTAAGAAAGTCTTTATGGTCCTTTCTAGGCCCTCTCTACGCCTTTACTATTGGATCTCTATGGTCCTCTCTAGGCCATATCTAGGCCCACAGTATGGTCATCTCTATGGTCCTCTTTAGGCCCCTCCAAGCCACCTCTATGTCGTCTCTATTGTCTTTCTAGGTCATCTCTAGGCACTCATTATGGCCATCACTATTGTCCTCACTATGGTCGTTCTCTATGGTCCAATCTAGGCCCTCTCTAGGCCTTCAATATGGTCATCACTATGGTCCTCCATATGCATTCTCTAGGCCCTCTCTATCGCCTTCTCTATGGTACAAACTAGGCCCTATCTAGACCCTCACATTTTCTCTATGTTCGCCTCTATGGTCCTCTCTAGGCCATCTCTATGCCAGTGTATGGTAGTCTATATGGGGCTCTTTAGGCCCCTTCTGGCCGCCTCTAGGCCGTCTCTGTGGTCCTATCTAGGCCCGCTCTAGTCCCTCACTATGGCCATCTCTATGGTCCCATCTAGGCCCTCTCTAATCCCTCATGAGGGCAATCTCTATTGTCCTCTCTTAGCCCTCTCTAGGCCCTCACTATCCCTGTCTCCTTGGTCCTCACTAGGCCCTCTCTAGGTCACTTCTATTGTGTCTCTATGGTCCTCTCTGGCTCTCTAAAGGCCCTCACTACGGACGTCTCTATGGTCTTCTCTAGACCCTCTCTTGGCCCTAAATATGGCCGTCTCTATGGTCCTCTCTCGGAAATCTCTAGGCACACATTCTGGCAGTCTCTATGGTGCTCTCTAGGCCCTCTCTAGGCCACTTCTAGGCCGTCTATATCGTCCTCTCTAGGCCCTCTGTAGGCCCTCAGTATGGCCATCTCTATGGTCCTCTTTAGGCATTATATAGGCCATCTCTATGGCCGTTTCTATGGTCCTCTCTAGGCCCTCTCTAGGCCTTCACTATGGCTGTCTCTATAGTCTCATCTAGGCCCTTTGTAGGCATTCACTGTGGTTGTCTCTATGGTGACATCTAGGCCCTCTCTAGGCTCTCACTATGGCCATCTCTATGGTCCATGTAGGTTCTCTCTAGGCCTTCACTATGGCCATCTCTATGGTTCTCTCTATGCCCTCTCTTGGCTCTCACTATGGCCGTCTTTATGGTCCCCTCTAGGCCTTCTCTATGCCCTCACTTTAGCCGTATCTATGGTCCACCTTGGCAGTCTCTAGGCCCACATTATGGTCATCTTTACATCTAGGCCCTCTCTAGGCCCTCACTGTGGCTGTCTCTATGATCATCTCTTGGCACCATCTCAGCACTCACTATGGCTGTCTTTATGGTCCTCTCTAGTTCCTGTCTAGGCCATCACTATGGCCATCTCTATGGTCCTCTCCAGGCCTTTTCTAGGACCTCACTGTGCCTGTCTTTAAGGTTCTCTCTAGATTTTGCTCTAGGCCCTCACTATTGCCGTCTCTTTGGTCTTTTCTAGGTCCCCTCTTGGGCCTCACTATGGAAGTCACTATGGTCTTCTCTAGGCCCTCTCTAGGCCCCCACTATGGCCATTGCGATAATCTTCTCTATGCTCTCTCTAGGCTCTCACTATGGCCATCACTATGCTACTCTCCAGGACCCCTCTAGGCCCTCACTGTGGCTGTCTCCATTGTCCCCTTAAGGATCTCTCTAGGCCCACTCTAGGCCCTCTCTGGGTCTTCTCTATGCCGTCTCTATGGTAGTTTCTATGGTCCTCTCTAAGCATTCTCTAGCCCTTTCTATGACCGTATCTGTTCCTCAATAGGCGCTCTCTAGGCCCTCACTGTGGCCGTCTCTATGGTCCTCTCTAGGCCCTATCTAGGCCCTCATTATAAACATCTCTATTGTCCCATCTAGGCCCTCTCTAGGCGTTCACTAGGGCCGTATCTATTGTCCTCTCTAGGTCACCTCTAGGCTGTCTATATGATCCTATCTAGGCGTTCTCAAGGCCCTCACTATGGCCTTCTCAATGGTTCTCTCTAGGTACCCTCTAGGCCCCCACTATGGCCATCTTTATGGTCCAGTCTAAGCCCTCTCTAGGCCACCTCTACACTGTCTCTACTGTCCTCTCTAGGCCCTCTCTAGGCTCTCACTTTGGCCATCTCTATGGTCACATCTAAGAGTTCTCTAAGTCCTCACTATGGCTGTAACTATGATCCCATTTAGGCCCTCTCTAGGCCCTCAATATGTCCGTTTCTATGGTCCTCTCTAGGCCCTTACTATGGCTGTCTCTATGGTCCTCTCTAGGCTCTATATAGGTCCTAACTATGGCTGTCTCTATGTTCTTCACTAGTCCCTCTCAAGGCCATCATTACTCTGTCTCTATGGTCCTCTGTAGACCCTCTCTATGCCCATCCTCTGGCTATCTCTATGGTGCTATCGAGGTCCACTCTAGGTCATCACTAAGAAGGCTCTTCAGTCCCCTCTAGGCCCACTGTAGGCCCTCATTATGGCCGTTTCTATGGTCTTGTCTAGACTTCTCTAGGCCCTCAGTATGGCAGTCTCTATGATCTTGTCTAGGGACTTTCTAGGCCCTCATTAAGAAAGTCTTTATGGTCCTTTCTAGGTCTTCACTATGGCCATCTCTATGGTCCTCTCTACGCCATCTCTAGGCCCACAGTTATGGTCGTTTCTATGTCCTCTTTTGGCCCCCTCTAGGTCACCACTATTTTGTCTCTATTGTCTTCTCTAGCCCATCTCTAGGCACTAATTATGGTTTATCTATGGTTCTCACTAGGCCCTCCTAGGCCCTCACTATGGCTGTCTCTATGGTCCTCTCTACGCTCTCTCTAGGCATTCACTATCGTTTTCTTTATGGTCCTCTCTGGCCCTCTCTAAGCGCTCACTATGCCTGTCACCATGATCCCATTTAATCCCTCTCTAGACCCTCACTATGGCCTTTTCTATTGTCCTATCTGGGCCCACTCTAAGCCACCTCTGTTAGGTATCTATTGTCCTCTCTAGGCTCTTTATAGGCCCTCACTATGGCCATCTCTATGGTCCTCTCTAGGCTCTCTCTAGACCCTCACTATGGCTGTTTCTCTAGTCTTCTCTAGGCCCTATCTAGGCCCTCACTTTGTCCATCTTTATGGTCCTCTGTAGGCCCTCTCTAGGCCCTCATTATGGCTGTCTCTATGGTCCCATCTAGCCCCTCTCTAGGCAATCACAATATCTGTCTCTATGGTCCCATCTAGGCGCTCATCAGGCCCTCACTCTGGCCATCTCTTTGGTCCTATCTAGAATACCCTCTAGGTGCTTACTATGGCTGACTCTATTGTCCTCTCTAGACCCTGTATATGTCCTCACTTTGGCCGTCTATATGGTCCCATCTAGGCCCTCTCTAGACACTGACTATGACCATCTCTATGGTTCCATCTAGGTCCTCTCTAGGCCCTCACTATGTCAGTCTCTATGATCCTCTCTAGGCACCCTCTATGCCCTCAGTATGGTCATCATTATGTTCCTCTTTAAGACCACATTAGGCCCTCACTATTGGCAAACTCTATGGTCCTCTCTTGGCCCTACTAGGCCCTCACTAAGGCCATCTCTATGGTTCTCTGTAGTTCCACTCTAGACCCTCACTATGGACGTCTCTAGGGTCATCTCTCGGGCCCCTCTAGGCCCTCACTTATACAGTCTATATGGTCCTCTATAGGTCCTCACTAGGCCCTCAATAATACAGTCTTTGGGTTCCTCTCTAGATCTTTCTATGGTCTTGTCTAGGCCCTATCTAGGGCCTCAGTATGGCGGTCTCTGTGATCTTCTCTAGGACATTCTAGGCCCTCATTAAGAAAGTCTTTATGGTCCTCTCTAGGCCTTCACTATGGCCGTCTCTATTGTCCTCTCTATGCCATCTCTAGGCCCACAGTATGGTTGTATCTATGGTCCTCTTTAGGCCCCCACTATGCCACCTCTAGGCTGTCTCTATGGTCCTCTCTAGGCCTTCAATATGGTCTGCTCTAGGAACCCTTTAGGCCCACTCTATGCTACATCTAGGTCATCTCTACTGTCTTTTCTAGGCCATTTCTAGGCACTCACTATGGGCCATGTCTATGGTCCTCTCTAGGCGCTCTCTAGGTCTTCACTATGGGTGTCTATATGGTACTCCCTAGGCCCTCTCTAGGATGTCAATATGGACGTCTCTATGGCCCCATCTAGTGCCTCTCTAGGACTTCATTATGGCCATTTCTATGGCACTGTCTAGACCCTCTGTAGGCCACATCTAGGCTGTCTCTATGATCCCCTCTAGGCCTTACCTAGGCCCTCACTTGGCCATCACTATGGTCCTCTCTAGGCCCACAGTATGGTTGTCTCTATGGTCCTCTGTAGGCCCCCTCTAGGCCACATGTATGCCATGTCTATTGTCCTCTAGGCCATCACTAGGCACTCACTATGGCTGTCTCTATGGACATCTCTAGGCCTTCTATAGGAATTCACTATGGCGGTCTCTATGATCCTCTCTAAGCTCTCTCTAGGCACTAACTATTGCAGTCAATATGGTCCTCTCTAGGCCCACTCTAGGCCCTCACTATGGCCGTCTCGATGGTCTCATCTAGGCCCTGTCTAGGCCCTCACTATGGCTATCACTATGGTCCCATCTATGTCCTTTCTAATCCTTCTTTAGTGCTGTCACTATGGTCCTCACTAGGCCCTTCTAGGCCACCTCTAGTCTGTCTCTATGATTCTATCTAGGCAACCTCTAGGCCCTCACTATGGTGGTCTCTATGGTCCTCTCTATGCCCTCTCTATACCTTCACTATGGCCACGTCTATGATCATTTCTAGGACCCCTCTAGGCCCTCACTTATACATTCTTTATGGTCCTTCTAGGCCCTCTCTAGGCCTTCACTATAGCAGTCACTATGGTCCTCTCTAGGCCATCTCTATGTCAACAGTATGCTTGTCTCTATGGTCCTCTATAGGCCCTCCCTAGGCCACCTCTAGAAAGTCCCTATTGTGTTCTCTAGGCCATTTCTAGGAACTCACTATGGCCATCTCTATTGTCCTATCTACACCCTCTCTAGGCCCTCACTATGGCTGTCTTATGGTCCTCTATATGCTCACTCTAGACCCTCACTATGGGTGTCTATAAGTTCCTATCTAGGTCCTATCTAGGCCCTCACTATGGCCGTCTCTATGTCCCATCTAGTCCCTCTCTAGGCACTCAATATGGCCATCACTATGGCCCTCTCTAGGTCCTCTCTTGGCCACCTCTAGGCTGTATCTATGGTCCTCTATAGGCTCTTTCTAGGCCCTCATTATGATGGTCTCTATGGTCATCTCTAAGTCCTGTCTAGGCTCTCACTTTAGCCCTCACTATTATCCTTTCTAGGCCCAATCTAGGCCCTCACTATGGCCCTATCTATGGTGCCCTCTAGGCCTGCTCTAGGCCACTTCTAGCCTTCTCTATGGTCCTCTCTAGGCCCTCTGTAGGCCCTCAATATGATCGTCTCTATGGAACTCTCTAGGCCATATCTAGACACTCAGTATGGCAGTCTCTCTGGTCCCAACTAGACCTTCTCTAGGCCTTAACTTTGGTCCCATCTAGCCCTCTCTAGTCCCTCACTATGGCTGTCTCCATGGTCATATCTATGCACCTTCTAGTCCCTCACTATGGCTGTCTCGATTGCCAAATATAGGCCCTCACTAGGCCCTCACTACGGCCACCTCTATGGTCCCATCTAGGCCCTCTCTAGTCCCTCATATGGCCGTCTCTGTGTTGTTCACTAGGCCCTCTATAGGCAACCTCTAGTCTGACTCTATGATCCTATCTAGGCCCTCTCTAGGCCTTTCTATGCTTGTCTCTATGGTCCTCTCTACACCCTGACTAGGCCCTCACTATGGCCGTATCTATGGTCTTATCTAGGCCCTCTCTAGCCCATAATTATGACCATCTCTATGATCCTCTCTAGGCCCTCTCTAGTCCCACAGTCTGGCCATCTCTATTGTGCTCTCTAGGGCCCCTCTAGGCCACTTCTAAACTGTCTCCATAGTCAACTATAGGCCCTCTCTATGGACATATATATGGTCCTTTCTAGGCCCTCTCTAGGCACTCACTATTGCAGTCTATATCGTCTTTATAGGCCCTCTCTGATCCCTCAATATGGGCATCTCTATGGTCCTATCTAAGAAACATCTAGGCAGTCACTATGGCCGTTTCTATAGTCCCATCTAGGCTCTCTCAATTCTTTTACTCTGGCAGTCTCTTTGTTCCTACTAGGCACACTCTAAGCCCTCACTATGACCTTATCTATATTCCTCTCTAGGCCCTCACTATGGCAGTCTCTATGGTCCTATCTAGGCCCTCTATAGGACCTCACTATGGCCATATCTATGGTCCTATCTAGGACGTCCCTAGGCCTTTACTATGGCCATCACTATGGTCCACTCTATCCATCACTAGGCCCTCACTATGGCCTTCTCTATGGTCTTCTCTTGGTCCTCTCTCTAGGCCCTCATTATAGCAGTCCTATGGTCCTGTTTTGGCTCTATCTAGGTCCACATTATGGATATCTCTATGGTCTCCTCTGGGCCTCTCAAGGCCCTAATTATGGCCATCTCTATGGTCTTATCTAGGCTCTATCTAGTCCCACACTCTGTCCGTCTCTATGGTGTTCATTAGGCCCCCTAGGTCACTTATAGCCCATATCTATGGTACTCTCTTGGCCCTCTCTAGGCACTCACTATGGCTGTTTCTAATGGTCTCCTGTAGACACCCTCTAGGCCCTATGTATGGCATACTATGGTCCTCTAGGTCCTTTCTAGGCCCTCACTATGGACGTCTCTATGGTCCTCTCTAGGGCCCCTCTAGGCCCTCAATAATTCAGTCTTTATGTCCTCTCTACACCCTCTCTGTGCCTTCACTATGGCCCTATCTATTGTCCTCTATAGGCCATCTCTAGGCCCACAGTATGGTCATCTCTATGGTCCTCATTAGGCCCCTCTAGGCAACCTCTAAGCCGTCTCTATGGTCCTCTCTAGGCCCTTTCTAGGCACTCACTCTGGCCGTCTCTATGGTCCTATATAAACTCTCTCGAGGTCCCCTTTTGACTGTCTCTATAGTCCTCTCTAGGCCTTCACGAGGCCCTCACTATGGCCATCCCTATGGTCTTCTCTAGTCCCACTCTAGGCCCTCACTATGGCCTTCTCATGGTCCTGTCAAAGCCCTATCTATGCCCTTAGTATGGCCATTTCTATGGTCTACACTAGGCCATCATTAGGCCCTAATTATTGCAGTCCCTATTGTCATCTCTAGGCCCTCACTCTGGCCTTATAATTTGTGCCCTCTAGGCCCCCTCAAGGCCACTTCTAGGCTGTCTCTACCATCCACTCTAGTTCTCTCTAGGCCTTCACTATGGTCATTTCTATGTCCTCTCTATGCCTTCTCTAGGCCCGCATTATGTCAGTCTCTATGGTCCTCTCTAGGCCATCTCTAAAAACACAGTAAGGCTGTCTCTATGGTCCTCTCTAGGCCATCTAAAGACAACAGTATGGTCGTCACTATGGTACTCTTACTCCCCGTCTAGGCCACCTCTAGGCCATCTCTATGGTCCACTCTAGGCCCTCTCTAGGCCCTCTCTAGGCCCTCACTATGGCCTTCTCTATGGTCCTATATCCGCTCACTCTAGGCCACCTATTGGCTGTCTCTAAGGTCCTCTCTAGGTCCTCTATAGGCCACCTCTAGGCTGTCTCTATGGTCCTCCCTAGGACCTCTCTAGGCCTTAGCTATTGCCATCTCTATGATCCTCTTTAGACCATCTCAATGTCTACAATATGGTCGTCTCTCTGATCCTCTGTAGGCCCACTCTAAGCCACCTCTAGGCTGTCTCTATGGTCCTCTCTAGGCCCTAACTATGGCCATCTCTATGGTCCTTTCTAGGCCCTCTCTAGGCCACCTCTAGCTTGACTATATGGTCTTCTCTAGGCTCTCTCTAGGTCCTCACTATGGCCGTCTCTATGGTCCTCTCTACACTCTCTCTTGGCCCACCATCTTGCCGTCTATATGGTGCTCTGTAGGCCCACTCTAGGTTACCACTAGGCTGTCTATATGATCCTCTGTATTTCCTCTGTAGGCCCTGACTCTGGCCATCTCTTTCGTCCGATCTAGACCCTCTCTAGGCCCTCACTATGGCCGAATCTATTGTCCTCTCTAGGCAAACTCTATTGCCTCATTATGGCCATCTCTATGGTTCTCCCTAGTTCCTCTCTAGGCCATCACTATAGCATTCTCTATGGTCCCATCTAGGCCCTCTCTAGACACTCACATTGACATTTCTATGGTCCTCACTAGGCCTTCTCTAGGCCACCTCTAATCTGTCTCTTTGGTCCTCCCTAGTCCTCTCTAGGCCATCACTATGGCCGTTTCTATGGTCCTCTCTAGGCTCTCTATACGCCCTCACTATGGCCATCTCTATTGTCCTTTCTAGGCCCTCTCTAGGCCCTCATTTTGGCCATCACTATGGGCCCATCTAGGCCCTCTCTAGGCACTCACTATGGCCGTATCTATGGACCTCTCAAGGCACTTTCTAGGCCCTTTCTGTGGCTGTTTTATGGTCTTCTCTAGGCCCTCCCTCGACCCTGATTATGACCATCTATGTGGTCCTCCTAGGCCCCATCTAGATCCACACTCCGGACGTATATATTGTGCCCTCTAGGTCCCCTCTAGGCTACTTCTAGCCTATTTCTATGGCTCTCTCTTGGCCCTCTCTAGGCACTCACTGTGGCCGTCACTATGGTCCTCTCTACGCCCCCTCTATGCCCTCAGTATGGCATCCTCTATGGTCTTCTAGGCCCTCTCGAGGCCCTCACTATGGATGTCTCTATAATCTTCTCTAGGAACTCTCTAGGCCCTCAGTATGGCCATACATATGGTCCTCTCTAGGCCCTCAAAATGGCCTTCTTTATGGTGCAATCTAGGCCCTATCTACGCCTTCATTATGGCTGTCTCTATGGTCCCATCTAGGCCCTCTCTAAACCCTCAATATGCCCGTTTCTATGGTCCTTTCTTGCCCGTCTCTAGGCCCTCACTATGGCTGTTTCTATTGTCCTCTCTAGGCACTCTCTATGCCCTCATTTTGGCCATCACTATGGTCCCATCTAGGACTCTCTAGGACCTCACTATGACTGTCCCTATGGTCCCTTCTAGGCCTTCTGTAGTCCCTCACTATGGCTGTCTCTATAGTCCTCTCTAGGTACCCTCTAGGCCCTCAGTATGGCATTCTCTATGGTCCTTAGGCCAATTTGAGGCCCTCACTATGGAAGTCTCTATGGTCTTCTCTAGGGACACTCTAGGCCTTATCTAGGTCCTCAGTATGGTCATCTGTATGATCTTCTCTAGGGACCCTATAGGCCTTCACTATGTCCATCTCTGTGATCCTCTCAATGCCCTCTACAGGCCCTCACTATGGCCGTCTCTATGGTCTTCTCTAGGCCCTCTCTATGCCCTCAATATGGCTTTCTCTATGGTCCTGTCTAAGCCCTTTCTAGGCCCACAGTGTTGAGGTATCTATGGTCTTCTCTAGGCCCTCTCTAGGCCCTAATTATGTCCATCTCTATGGTCCTCTCTATGCCCTCCTTAGACTCTCACTATGGACAACTCTATGGTCCTCTCAAGGTCCTCTCTAGGCCCTCACTATGGCCATCTCTATGGTCCTGTCAGGGCCCTATATAGGCACTCACTAAGGGTGTCTCTATGGTCTTCTCTAGGCCCTCTCTTGGCCCTAATTATGGCCATTTCTATTGTCCTCTCGATGCCCTCTCTAGTCCCAAACTCTGGCCGTAGCCTTTGGTGCTCTCTGCTACCTCTAAGACAATTCTAGGCCATATCTATGGTCCTCTCTTAGCCCTCAATAGGCACTCACTATGGCTGTTTCTAAGGTCGTCTAAGGCCCCCTCTAGGCCGTCAGTATGGCATCCTCTATGGTCCTCTAGGCCTTTCGATGCCCTCATTATTGACATCTCTATGGTCTTTTCTAAGATATCTCTAGGCCCCATCTAGGCCCTCACTATGTAAGTCATTATGGTCCTCTCTAGGCCCTCAAAATGGCCGTCTCTATGGTCCTATTTAGGCCTTATCTAGGCCCTTACTGTGGCGGTCTCTCTGGTCCCATCTAGGCCCTCTCTAAACCCTCATTATGGCTGTCTCTATTGTCCACTCTAGGCCCTCTCTAGGCCCTCACTATGGCAGTCTCTATGCCCTCACTAAGGCACAGCTAGTCTTTCGCACAGACAGTCTCTATGTTACTCTCTAGCACCCTCTAGGCCTTAACTATGGCCGTCACTATGGTCCTCTCTAGGCCATCTCTAGGACCAAGTATGGTCATCTCTATAGTCCTCTGTAGGCCCACTATAAGCCACCTCTAGCCTTCTCTATGGTCCTACTAGGCATTTCTAGGCACTTACTATGGCCATTTCTATGATCCTCTCTAGGTCCTATCCAGGCACTCATTTTGGCCATCACTATGGTCCCATCTTGGTCCCCTCTAGACCCTCACTATGGCCGTCTCTATGGACCTCATTAGGACCTCTCTAGGTCCTCTATTGCCATTTCTATGCTCCTCTCTTGGCCTACTCTAGGCTCTCACTATGGCTGTCTCTATTGTCCTCTCTCTGGCCCCTCTAGGCCCTCAGTATGAATGTCTCTATGGTTCACACTAGCCTCTATATAGGCCCTCACTATGGCTGTATCTATGGTCTTCTTTTGTCCCTCTCTAGACCCTCATTATGGACGTCTATGGTGCTCTCTAGGACTAGCCAAGGCTACCACTAGGCTACCAAGGCTACAACTAAGCTGTCTCTGTGGTCCTCTGTAATTCCTCTGTAGTCCCTGACTATGGCTGTCTCTATGATCCTCTCTAGGCCATATCTATGCACTCATTATAGCTGTTTCTCTGGTCCCATCTAGACCCTCTCGAGGCCCTCACTATGGCAGTCTGTATTGTCCTTTCTAGGTACCCTATATGGCCTCAGTATGGCCATCTCTATGGTTCTCTGTAGTTCCTCTCTAGGCCATCACTATAGCCATCTCTATGGTCTTCTCTAGGCCCTTTCTAGGACCTATGACCGTTTCTATGGTCTTCTCTAGGGCACCTCTAGGCCAACACTAATTCAGTCTTTTTCGTCTTCTCTAGGCCCTCTCTAGGCCTTCACTATGGCCATCTCATTGGTCCTCTCTAGGCCATCTATAGTCCCACAGGATGGTCATCTCTTTGGTACTCTTAGGCCCTGTCTAGTCCACATCTAGGCCATCTCTATGGTCCACTCTAGGCCCTTACTATGTCCATCTCTCTGGTCCTCACCAGGCCCTTTGTAGGCCTTCACTATGTCCATCTCTCTGGTCCTCTCTAGGCTCTCACTAGGCCCTGATTATGACCATTTCTATGGTCCTCTCTAGGCCCTCACTATGGCCAGTTCTATGGTACTTTCTAGGCTCACTCTAGACTCTCACTGTGGCCGTCTCTATGGTCCACTCTAGGCCCACTCTAGGCCCTTACTGTGGCCGTCTCTATGGTCCTCCCTAGGCTCTATCTAGGCCCACTCTGGACACTCTCTATGGTCAACTCTATGGTTCTCTCTAGGCCCTCTCTATCCCTCACTATGGCCGTTTCTATTGTTCTCTCTTGGACCTCTCAAGGCTTTAACTATTGCAGTCTCTATTGTCCTTTCTAGGCCCTTTCTAGTCCCTCAATTTTGCCATCTCTATCATTCTCTCTAGGCCATCTCTAGGCCCTCACCGTGGTCATAGCTATTGTCCTCTCTAGACCCTCTCTAGGACCTCAGTATGGCCATCTCTATGGTCCTTTCTAGGCCTTATCTAGTCCCTCATTATGGCTGTATCTATCAAACCATCTAGCCCCAATCTAGGCCCTCACTATGTCCATTTCTATGGTCCCATATAGGGAATCTCTAGGCCGTCACTACTGCCCTTTTATGGTCCGATCTAGGCTCTCTCTAGGTCCTCCCTATGGCCATCTCAGTGGTCCCATCTAGGTCCACTCTAGGCCTTCTCTATGGCCATATCTATGGTCCCATCTAAGTCCTCTCTATGCGTTCACTATAGCAGTCTTCATGGTCCTATCTAGGCATTTCTAGGCACTCACTATGGCTGTCTCTTGGTGCTATCTAGACTCCCTCTATGCCCTCTCTATCTTCGTCAATTTTGTTCTGTCTAAGCTATATCTAGGCCCTCACTATGGTCTTATTTATGGTCCTCTCTAGGCCATCTCTAGGCCCTCTCTAGGCCCTTACTGTGTTTCTTCCTATGGACTTCTCTTGGACCAATGTAGGATCTCTCTAGGCTCTCTCTAGACCCTCTCTAGGCCCTCACTATGGCTGTATCTATGGTCTTTTCAAGGCCCTCCCTAGGCACTCACTATGGCTGTCTGTATGGTCATATCTAGGCCCTCTCTAGGCCTCCTCTGACTATATTTATGGTCCTCTCTAGGCACCCTCTACGCCCTAACTATGACCGTCTCTATGGTCCTTTCTAGGAACTCACTATGGCTGTCTCTATAGTCCCATCACTGCCCTTTCTAGGACCTCACTATGACCATCTCTATGATCCTATCTAGGTCTTCTCTATGCCCTCACTATGGCCATCTTTTTGGTCCTCTCTAGGCAAACTCTAGGCTCTCACTATGGCCATCTCTATGGTCCCATCTAGTCTCTCTCTATGACCTCACTATGGCCATCTTTTGGGTCCTCTATAGGATCTCTGTAGGCTCTACTTATGGGCGTCATTATGGTCCTCACTCTTCTGTCTCTAGGCTCTCACTGTGGCTGTCTGTAGGGTCTTCTCATGGACCCCTCTAGGCTCTCTCTAGGTACCCACAAGGCCCTCACTACGACTGTCATTATGGTCCTCTCTAGGCGCTCTCATGACCCTCACTATGGCCGTCTCCATGGTCATCTCTATGTCCTCTCTAGGTCCTCACTATAGTCTGTCTCTATTTTCCCATCTAGGCCCTATATAGGCCCTCACTATGGGCATATCTATGGTCCTGTCTACACACCTCCTAGGCCCTCAGTATAACCCTCTCTATGGTCCTCTATAGGACTTCTTTAGGCCCTCACTATGGACATCTCTATGATCCAATCTCGGCCCTCTCTAGGCATTCACTATGACCCTCTATATGGTCCCAACTAGGCCCTTCTATGGCCTCACTATTACCATCTCTATGGCCCATGTATGTCCTTTCTATGCCCTCACTATGGCCATCTTTATTGTACTCTTTAGGCCATCTCTAAGCTCTCACTATGGCCGTCGCTATGGTGCTATCTAGGATCCCTGTATGCCCTCACTATGGTCCTATCTATGCCCGCTCTTAGCTGTCAATATGGCTGTCTCTATGGCCCTCTCTAGGGCCACTCTAGGCTCTCTCAAGGCCCTCTCTAGGCCCTCACTATGGCTCTCTACGGTCTTCCCTTGGAACACTCTAGGCTCTCCCTAGGCCCTCTTTAGGGCCTCCGTACAGCCATCTCAGTGGTCACATCTAGGGCCTCTCTAGGCACTCTCTATGTCTGTATCTATGGTCCCATCTAGGCACCCTCTAGTCCCTAAGTTTTACCGTATCTATGGTCCTCTCTAGGCCCTCCCTAGGCCCTCACTATGGCAGTCTCTATGGTCCCATCTAAGTCCTCTATATGACCTCAATAAGGCCATCTTTATGGTCCTCTCTAGGCTATCTCTAGGCACTCACTATGGACGTCTCTATGCTGCTATCTAGGATATCTCTATCCCCTCTATATTTTCATCTCTTTTATCCTCTCTACGCCCTCTCTAAGCCAACACTATGGCAGTCTCTATGGTCCCATCGTGGCCCTCTCTAGACCCTCATTATGACCCTCTCTATGATCCCATCTAGGCCCTCTCTATGCCGTCACTATAGCCATCTTTATGGTCCTGTCTAACCCATCTCTAGGCACACACCATGGCCGTCTCGATGGAGCTTTCTAGGCTCCCTATCTGCCCTCTCTATAATCATCTCTTTTGTCCTCTCTATTCCCTCTCTAGGCCCTCACTGTGTCTGTCTCCATAGTCTTCTCTAGGCCCTCACTAGGCACATTCTAGGCCCTCACTATGGTCATCTCTTTGTTCCCATCTAAGCGATCTCTATGATCTCACTATGGCCGAATTTTTTGGTCCTCTATAGGACCTCAGTAGTCCCTCACTAGGCTCTCAATGCAGCCGTATTTATGGTCCTTTCTATGCTGTCACTGGGCTCTCACTATGGTTGTCTCTATAGTCCTCTCCTGGACCTCTCTAGGCTCTCTCTAGGCAACAACTAGGAACTCACTATGATGGTCTCTATGGTCCTCTCTTGGAGCTGTCTAGATCATCACTATGGCCGTCTCTATGGTCCTTTCTAAGCCCTCACTATGGCCGTCTCTATGGTCCCATCTTGGCCCTATCAAGGCACTCAATATGGCTGTCTCTATGGTCCCATCTAGGCCCTTCTAGGGTCTCACTATGGCCATCCCTATGATCCCACCTAGGCCCTCTCTATGCCCTCGCTATGGCCGTGTCTATGGTCCTATCTATGCCCCCTCTAGGCCCACTGTATTATCGTCTCTATGGTACTTTCTAGGCACTCTCAATTCACTCACTAAGGCCATCATTATGGTCCTCTATAGGACCTCTCTAGGCCCTCTCTACGCTCTCACTAGACCCTCCCTATGATTGTCTATATGGTCCTCTGTAGGACCTCTCTAGACTCTCTCTAGGCCCTCACTGTGGTCATCTTTATGGTCCTAACTAGACCCTCTCTAGGCCCTCACTATGGCCATCTCCATGGTCTTCTCTAGGCCCTCTCTAGGCTCTTACAGTGGCCATCTCAATGGTCACATCTAGGCCCTCTCTAGGCCGTCACTATGGCTGTACCTATGGTTCTATCTATGGCACCTTCTAGGTTCTCACTATTACCGTCTCTATCGTCCTCTATAGGCCTTCTCTAGGCCATCACTATGACTGTCTATATGGTCCCAACTAGGCCCTTCTAGGCCCCCACTATAGCCATATATAAGTTTCCGTCAAGGCTCTCTCTATGACCTCACTATGGCCATCTTTTTAGTCCTCTATAGGATCTCTCTAGGCCCTCTCTAGGCCCTCTTTATACCCTCAATTTGGCCATCTCTATGGTCCTCTCTAGGCAGTCACTAGAACTTCACTATGGCTGTCTCTAAGGTCCTCTCTCGGACCTATCTAGGCTCTCTCTAGGCACCCACTGGCTATCACTATGGCCATCTCTATGGTCCTCTCTAGGCCCTCTCTAGACGCTCACTATGGCCATCTCGATGGTCTTCTCTAGGCCCTCACTATGGCCGTCTCTATGGTCCCATCTAGGCAAACTCTAGGCCCTCACTATGGCAGTCTCTATGGTCCCATTGGGGCCCTCTCTATTCCTTCACTATGGCCGTCTCTGTGGTCTTCTCTTGGCCCTCTCTAGTCCCTAACTATGGCCATCTCTATGGTTCTTTCTAGGCCCACACCTAGGCACTCACAATAGCTGTTTCTATGGTCCTCTGTATGACCTCACTAGACTCTCTCTAGGCCCTATATAGGTCCTCACTATTGCCATCCCTATGGTCCTCTCTATGCCGTCCATAGACCCTCACTAGGGGTGTCTATGTGGTCCTCTCTAGACCCTCACTATGTTCATCATTATGGTCCTCTTTATGCCCTCTCTAGGCCCTCACTATGACTGTCTCTATAGTCCTCTCTCAGCCTTCTCTAGGCCCTCAATATGGCAGTATCTATGGTCTGATCAAGGCCCTCTCTAGGCCTTCTCTATGGTGGTCTCAATGGTCTTCTCTAGGTACCCTCTAGGCCCTCACTATGGCCGTCTCTATGGTCCTTTGTAGGCCCTATCTAGGGCCACACTATGGCCATCTCTATGGTCTTCTCCAAGTCCTCTCTAGGCCCCATATAGGCCTTCACTATGACCATCTCTATGGTGCTCTGTAGGACCCCTTTTGACCTTGATTATACACGTCTCCATTGTACTCTCTAGTACATCTCTAGACCCTCAGTATTTCCACTTCTATGTCCTATCTAGTCCCTCTATAGGCCCTCACTATAGCGGTCTCAATAGTCTTCTCGAGGCACCCCTAGGCCCTCACTATGGCCATCTCTATTGTCCTCTCTAGGACCTTCTAGGGCCTTAACATGGCTCTCTCTATGGTCCCAACTAGGCCCATTCTAGGCCCTCACTATAGCCATATCTATGATCCTCTTTAGGCACCATCTACTTCCTCACTACGATAGTCTCTATGGTATTTCCAGGCCATCTCTAGGCACTCACAATGGCCATCTCTATGGTCTTCTCTAGGCCCTCATTATGACAGTTCATACGGTCCCATCTAGGCCCTCTCTAGGCCCTCACTATGGCCGTATCTATGGTCCTCTCTAAGCACCCTCTAGGCCCTAACTATTATGTCTCTATGGTACGCTCTAGGCCATCTCTAAGCCCTCACTATTGCCGTCTCTATGGTCCCATCTAGGCCCTCCCCCTATGCCCTCACTATGGCCATCTTTATGATTCACTCTAGGCCCTCTCTAGGACCTCACTTTGGCCATCTGTTTGGTGCTCTCTAGGCTCCCTCTATGCCCTACCTATGGTTGTCTCTATGGTCCCATCTAGGTCCACTCTAGGACCTCACTATGGTCGTCTATATGGTCCTTTCTAGGCCCTCCCTATGCACTCACTAAGGCCGTCTCTATGGTCCACTCTAGGCCCTCTCGAGGCCCTCACTATTGTTGTATCTATGTCCTCCGTACGCACCCTCTAGACCCTCAATATGATCGTTTTTATCGTCTTTCTAGGCCCTCTTTAGGCACTCTCTATGCCTGTCCCAATGGTCCACCTAGGTCATCATGACGCCCTACCTATGGCAGACTCAATGATGTTCACTATGCCCTCTCTAGGCCCTCACTATTGCCATATATATGGTCTTCTCTAGGCACCACTAGGACGTCACTATGACAGTCCCTAGGATCCCATCTATGCCTTTTATGCTCTCACTATGGCCGTCTTTATGGTCCCATCTAGGCCTTGTCTATGCCCTGACTATGGCCATATTTATGGTCCTCTATTGTCCCTCTCTAGATCCTCACTAGGGCTGTTTATATGGTGCTCTCTAGGCACCTTCTAGGCCTCTCTATGGTCGTATCTATCGTCCTCTCTATGCCCTCTGTAGGCCGAAACTATGGCCATCTATATTGTCCTCTATATGACCACTCTAGGCTTTCTATACGCCTTCTCTAAGCCTCACTATGGCGGTCTCTAGGGTCCTCTCTAGGACCTCCCTAGGCCCTCTCTAGGCCCTTCTCTATGCACTCACTATGGTCTTCTTTATGGTCCTGTCTAGGCCCTCTCTTAGCCCTCACTACCGCCGTCTATATGGTCTTCTTCAGGCCCTCTTGAGGCCCTTTTTATGACAGTCTATATGGTCCAATCTAGGCCCACTCTATGCCGTCACTATTTTCGTCTTTATGGCCTCTCTCTAGGACCTCTCTAGGCCCTCACTATGACTGTCTCTATGGTTATCTCTAGGCACCCTCTAGGGCCTCTCTATGGTTGTCTCTATGGTCCTAGTATGCCTCTCTATGCCCTCTCTATGCCCTCAATATGTTCGTCTCTATTTTCCTATCTAGACCCTCTCTAGGAACTCACTATGGCCTTCTCCATAGTCTACGCTTGGCCCTCTCTAGGCCCTCACTATGGGCATCTCAATGTTCACTCTAGGCACACTTTAGGCCCTCATATGGCCGAATCTACGGTCACAACTAGGCCCTTCTAGGCCCTCACTATGGCCATCTATATGGTCCCATCTGGCCCTCTCTATGACCTCACATAGACGTATTTTTGTCCTCTCAATGCCCTCTCAAGTCCCCCCTATCGCCATCTCAATGATGCTCTGTATGCCCCCTCTAGGCCCTCTCTATAGTCCTCTCTATGGTCATATCTATATCCTGTGTAGGCCCTCACTATGGCCGACTCTATTGTCATCTCTAGGACCTATCTAGGCCCTCTAAAGCCCTTCTCTAGACCCTCAATATTGCCATCTCTATGATCCTCTATAGACAATCTCTAGGCCCTAACTATGCCTGTATCTGTGGTCCTCCTAGGAACTCTCTAGGCTCTCTCTCGGCCCTCTCTAGGCCTTCACTCTGGTCATCTCTATGGTCCTCTCTATGCCCTCTCTAGTCCATCACTATGGCCGTTTCTAGGGTCCCATCTAGATCCTCTTTAGGCCATTACTAAGGCCGTGTCTATGGTCTCATCTATACCCTCTCTAAGTCTTCATTATGGCCTTCTAAATGGTCACATCCAGGCCCTATCTAGTCCTTCACTATGACCGTATCTATGGTCCTATATATTCACCCCTAGCCCTAACTATTACCATCTCTATCCTCCTCTCTAGGCCCTCTCTAGGCCCTCACTATGGCATGTCTAATGGCCCATCACAACCCACTGAAGGCCCTCACTATAACCGTCTCTATGGTCCCATCTAGGCTCTCCGTATGCCTCACTATGGCCATCTCCATTGTGGTCTCTAGGCTCCTTCTAAGCCATCTCTATGGTCATCTCTATGTCCTCTCTATGCCTTTGGGGGCCCTCATTGTGGCCGTCTCTATTATCCTCTTAGGACCTCTCTAGGCCCTCAATGTGACTGTCTCTATGATCCTCTCTAGGACCAATCTAGGCCCTCTATATGACCTCATTATGGCAAACACTATGGTCCTCTCTGGGCCCTCTCTAGGCGAACACTATGGCCATCTCCATGGTCTTCTCTAGGCCCTCTCGAGGCCCTCACTATGGTGGTCTCAATGATCTTCTCTAGCGACCCTCTAGAACCTCACTGTGGCCGTCTATGTGGTCCTCTTTAGGCCTCTTTTAGGGCCAAACTATTGACGTCTCTTTGGTCCTCTCTAGATGCTCTTTATGCCCTCACAATGGCCATTTTCTATGTCCTTTCTAGGTTCTCTATAAAGCCCTCACTATACCCGTCTCAATGGTCACAACTAGCCTTCTCTATGTCCTCTCTATGGCCATCTTTATGGCCTTTTTAGGTCCACTGTAGGCCCTCACTATGGATGTCACTATGGTGCTTTCTTAGGCTCCCTCTTGTCCCTCTCTGGGTTGTCTCTATGGTGCTCCCTATGCCCTGTTTCCACCCTCACTATGGCCGTCTCTATTGTCCTATATAGGACCTCTCTAGCCTCTCACTTCGACCTCTCTAGCCCTTACTATGACTGTCTATATTATCCTCTGTAGGACTCTATGCCCTCTCAAGGCCCTCTCTAGGCAGTCACTATGGTCGTTTCTATGGTCCTTTATAGGCCCTCTCTCTATGCCCTCCCAATTTCCATCTCATGATCCTTTCTAGACTCTCTCTAGGCCCTCCCTATGCCCATCTCAATAGTCAAATATATGGCCTTCTCTAGGCCCTCACTATGGCTGTATCAATGGTCCCATCTAGGTAAGCTCTAGGCTCTCACTATGACCATCTCTATGGTCCTCTCTAGGCCCTCACTATGGTCTTCTCTATGGTCCCAACTAGGCCTTCTCTAGGCCCTCACTATGGTTATCTCTATGCTCCCATCTCGGCACTCTCTAGGCACTCATTAAGGACATCTCAATGGTCACATCTAGGCCCTCTCTAAGCCATCACTCTGGCCATATCTATAGTCCTCTCTAGGCCCTAATTATTTACAATGACTATGGTCCTTCTAGGCCCTCTCTAGTCCCTCAATATGGCAGTCTCTATAGTCCAATCGTGGCCCTCTCTAAGACCTCAAAATGACTGTATCTATGGTTCCATCCAGGCTCATCCTAGGCCCTCACTATCACCGTCTTTATAGTCCTCTCTAGGACCTCTCTAGGCCCTCACTATGGTCGTCTCTATGGTTCTCTCTGGGCCAGCTCTAGGAACTCACTATGCCAGTCTCCATGGTCTTCTCAAGGCCCTCTCTAGGTACTCACTATAGCCATCTCAATGGTCACATCTATGACATCTCTAGGCCATCACTATGGCCGCTTCTATGGTCCTCTCTAGGCACCCACTAGGCCCTCACTATGACCGTCTCTTTGGTCTTCTCTAGGCCCTCTCTAGTCCCTCACTATGGCCATCTCTATAGTGCCCTCTAGACCCTATCTAAGCCCTCACTATGGCTTTCTGTATGGTTCCATCTCAGCCCTATCTAGGCCCCTCACTTTGACCATATCTATGGTCCTATCTAGGCACCCTCTAGGCCCTCACTATGACAGTTTCCTTGGAATATTCTAGGTCTTCTCTAAGCACTCATTATGGCCGTTTCTATGGTCCCATCTAGGCCCTCCCTTGGTCCTCACTATAGCCATCTCAATGGACACATCTAGGCACTCGCTAAGAGCCCTCACTATGGCAGTCTCAATTGTCCCATCATGGCCCTCTCTAATCCTCACTATGAACCTCTCTATCGTCCCATCTAGGTCCTCTATATGCTCTCACTCTCGCAGTCTTTATGGTTCTCTCCAGGCCCTCTCTAAGCCCTCAGTAAGACAGTCTCTATGGTGCGATCTAGGGTCCCTCAATGCCCTCTTTATTGTCATCTCTTTTATTGTCTCTATGCCAACTCTAGGCCCTAAATTTGGACGTTTCTATGGTCTTCTAAAGGACCTCTCTAGGCCCTCTCTATGCTCTCTCTAGTCCCTCTCTATAGCTGTCTCTATGGTCCTCTATAGGAATTCTCTAGGCCCTCACGTGGACCTCTCTAGGCTCCCACTATTCCAGTCTCAATGGTGCTATCTAGGCTCCCTCTATGCCCTCTCTATCATTTTTTCTTTTGTCCTCTCAATGCTCTTTCTAGGCGGTCACTGTGGCCATCGCTATGGTCCTATATAGGACCTCCCTAGGCCCTCACTAATCCCTCTCTAGGCCCCACTATAGCTGTCTCAATGGTCCTCTATACGACCTATCTAGGATCTCTAGCGGCCCTCTCTAGGTCCTCACTATGGTTGTCTCTATGGTCTATATACGGTTTTCTCTAGACCCTCACTAAGGGTGTCTATATTGTCTCCTCTAGGCCCTCTCTAGGCCCTCATATGGCCGTCTCTATGGTCCTCCATAGGCACACACTAGGCCCTCCTTTGGACATCTCTATGGTACCATCTAGGACCTCACTATGTCCATCTCTATGGTCCCTTTAGGTCCTATCTAGGGCCTCACTATGGTCATATCTATAGTCCTCTCTAGGAGCTCCCTATGACCTCACTATGTCGATCTCTATGGTGCCATCTGGGCCCTCTCTTGGCCTCACTATGACCGTCCCTATGGTCCTCTCCAAACACCCTCTAGGCCCTCACTATGGCCATCTCTATAGTCCACTCTAGGCCCTATCTATGCCCTCACTATGGCCGTCTATACTGTCACATCTAGGTCATCTCTAGGCCCTCACTACTGCCTTCGCTATGATTCCATCAAGGCCCATTCTATGCATTCACTATGGCCATCTCTACGGTCCACTCTAGGCCCTCTCTAGGCTTTCACAATGGTTGCCTATATGGTCCTGTCTAGACCCACTTTAGCCCCTCACTATGCACATCTCTATGGTCTGGTCTAGGCCCTCTCTGGGCCCTCACTAATGGTCGTATCTAGGGACCTCTCTAGGCCATCTCTAGTCACTCAGTACTGCTGTTTCTATTGGTCTCATTTTGGGCCCTCTCTAACCCTCACTATGGACGACTCTATGGTCCCATCCAAGACCTATCTAGGCCCTAACTATGGCCGTCTCGATGGTCTTCTCTAAGGACCCTCAGTATGGCCGTTCTATGGTTTCTCTCTAGGCCCTCTCGTGGCCCTCAAAATGACTGTATATGGTTCAAACAAGCCCTCTCTATGTCTTCATTATGACCGTTTTTTTAACCACTTTAAGCCCTCTCTAGGCCCACATTATGGCTGTCTCTATGGTGCTCTCAAAGACCCCACTAAGCATCTCTATGCCATCTCTATGGTCCTCTTGAGGCCCTCTTTAGGCACTCACTATGGCAATCTCTATCGTCCTCTCTAGACACACCCTAGGTCCTCACTAATGGCTGTCTCCATGGTCCCATGTAGCTGCTTTCTAGGCCCTCATTATGGCCATCTCTATGGTACTCTCTAGGCACCCTCTAGGTCCTCACTATAGCCATCGCTATTGTCCTTCTACTCCATCTCAAGGCCCACACTATGGCCGTCTATATGGTCCCAGCTATGCCCTAACTAGGCCCTCATTATGTCCGTCTCTATGGTTCCATCTAGGCCGTCTCTTGGCCCTCACTATGGCAGTCTCTATCATTTTCTGTAGGCACCCTCTAGGCCCTGACTATGGCTGTCTCTATGGTCCTTTGTAGGCCCATCTAACCCTCACTATGGCCATCTCTAGGGTCTTCTCTATGTGATTCCTATGTCCTCATTATGCCCATCTTTATAGTTCCATCTCCACTCCTCTAGACCCTCACTATGGCAGTCTCTGTGGTCCTCTCTAGTCACCATCTAGGCACTGCCTATGGCCATCTCTATATTCCTCCTAGGCCCACTCTAGGCCCTCATTATGGCTGTTACTATGGTCCTCTCAAGGTCCTCTGTATGACCTCATATGGCGGTATCTATTGTCCTATCTCAGCCTTCTCTATCTCCACACTATGGCCGTCTCTAGGTCTTCACTATGGCAGTCCCTATGATCCTCTCTAGGCACCCTCTAAGTACTCACTATGGTCGTCTCTATGGTACTCTCTAGGTCCTCTCTAGGCCCTCACTATGGTCATCTATATAGTCCTTTCTAGGACCCTCTAGGCCATCACAATGACTGTGTCTATGGTACTATCTAGGCCCTATCTAGGCACTCTCTGTGGCAGTCTCTATCATACTCTCTAGACCCTCTCTAGGCCCTCACTATGGAAGTCTCTATGATCCTCTCTAGGCACCCTCTAGGTGCTCACTATGACCGTCTCTATGGTCCTCTCTAGGCTCTCACTATGGCTGTGTCTATGGTCCTATCTAGGACCCCTCTAGGCCATCACTATGGCAGTCTCTATGGTCCTCTCTAGGCCCTCTCTAGGCCTTTATTATGGCAGTCTCTATGTCTGGACAATGCCCTCTTTAGTCCTGAACTATGGGTGTATCTATGGTGCTTTCTAGGCCCTATCTAGGCCCTCAGTATGGCCGATTCTATGGTCTCATCTTGGCCCTCTCTAGCCCCTCAATATAGACATCACTGTGGTCCTCTCTAGGTCCCCTGTAGGCTCTCACTATAGAAGTCTCTATGGTCCTCTCTAGGCCCTATCTAGGCCCTCACTATGGCCATCTATATTGTCCCATGTAGGCCCTCTCTAGACCGTCACTATGGCCGTATCTATGGTCCTATCTAGGCCCTCTCTAGTTCTTCAGTATTGCCGTTTCTTGGTCTCATCTGGACACTTTCTAGTCCTTCAATATGGACGTCTTTATGTTCCCATCTACGCCCTCTCTAGGCCTTCACTATGGCCATCGCTATGATCTGGTCTAGATCCTCCTTAGGCCCTCACTATCGCTGTATCTAGGGTCCTCTCTAGGCCCTCTCTAGGCTCTCAGTATTGCCATTTGTGTGGTCTCATCTTGGCCCTCTCTAGCCCCTCTCTATGGACGTCTCTATCGTCCCATGTAGGACCTATCTAACCCTAACTATGACCATCTCTATGGTCTTCTCTAGGGACCCTCTGGACCCTCAGTATGGCCATTCTATGGTTCTATCTAGGCCCTCTCTCGGCCCTCACTATGATTGTCTATGGTCCACTCTAAGCCCTCTCTAGGTCCTCGTATTGGCTGTTTCCATGATCCTCTTTAAGCCCTCTTAAGGCCCACATCATGGCTGTCTCTATGGTGCTCTCAAGGCCCCCTCTAGGCCACGTCTAGGCTGTCTCTATGGTCCTCTCCTGGCCCTCTCTAGGCACTCCCATGGCAATCTCTATTGCCCTCTCTAGGCACTCTCTAGGCCCTCACTATTGCTCTCTATTGTCCAATCTAGCCTCTCTCTAGGCCCTCACTATGGGCATCTCTATGATCCTCTCAAGTACCCTATAGGTCCTTACTATGGCAGTCTCTATTGTCCTCTCTAGGCCATTTCTAGGCCTTCACTATGGCCATCTATATGGTCCCAGCTAGGACCTCTGTAGGCACTCATTATCTGTCTATGTTTTGTTATTGGCCCTCTCTATGCCATCACTATAGCAGTCTCTATAGTCATCTCTAGGCACCATCTAGGTCCTGACTATGGTCTTCTCTATGGTTCTTTATAGGCGCAGTCTAAGCCCTCAATAATGACATCTCAATGGTCCTCTCTAGGTGCTCCCTAGTCCCTTATTATGGCCGTCACTATGGTTCCATCTAGGTTTTCTCTAGGCCCTCACTATGGCAGTTTCTATGGTCATCTCTATGCACCATCTAGGCCCTGACTATGGCCGTCTCTATGATCAGTTGTAGGCCCTCTCTAGGCCCTCATTATGCTCTTCTCTATGGTCCTCTCTAGACCCTCTCTGGGCCCTCTTTATGGCCCACTCTATGGTCCTCTCTAGGCCCTTAATATGCACTCACTATGGCCGTCTTATCATTCACTCTAGACCTCTCGATACCCTCACTATGGCGTATCTATGGTCCCATCTAGCCCCTCTCTAGGCGCTCATTTTGTCCATCTCTATGGTGCCATCTAGGCTCTATCTAGGACCTCACTATGGCCTTCTCTATGGTCCTTCTAGACCCTCTATAGGCCCTCACTTGGGCCCTCTCTATGATCCTCTCTAGGCCCTTTACTAGTGCAATCTCACTAGTGGCAGCTCACTCACTCGTACTCTACCTAGGTCAGTCCTCTAGGTTCACTGGCCTACTCACTATGGTACGATTACGTCCTCTCTATCTAGGCCCTCATAATGACCATCTCTATGGTCTCATGGCCCTCTAGGCCACAATGCTGACCATATCTATGTGCCCTCTATGCCCCTCTAGTCACTGTTCTAAGTCTGTCTCTATGGCCTTCTAGGCCCTCTGTAGACCCTCATATGGCCATCTGCTATGGTACTCTCTAGGCCATATTCAATTGCACTCACTATGGCCGTCGTCTGGTTCAATCTAGCTCTAATAGGCCTCACTATGGCAGTCTCTATGTTCTCTCTAGGCACCTATAGTCTTCACTATGACCATCACTATGGTTCTCTGTAGTTACCCTCTGGCCGTCACTATGGCCCTCTCGATAGTCCCATCTGGACCCTCTCTTGTCCGTAACTATGTTGTCTCAATGGTCCTCTCTAGGCCCTCTCTAGGCCACCTCTAGTCTGTCTCTATGGTCCTCACTAGGACATCTCTAGGCCCTCAACTTGGGCATTTTATGATCCTCTCTAAATTCTCTCTAGGCCCTCACTATGGCCATCTCTATGGTCTCTCTAGGCACCCTCTAGGTCTTCACCATGGCTCTCTCTATGGTTCTCTTAGGCCTTCTATATGCCTTCACAATGACCATATCTATGGTCCTGCCTAAGCCATCATTAGGCCCACAGAATGGTCATCTCTATGGTCCTCTTTGGGCCACCTCTAGGCCACCTATATCCTGTCTCTATTGTCCTCTCTAGGACCTCTATAGGCCCTCACAATGGCTGTCTCTATGGTCCCATCTAGTCCCTCTCTAGGCCTCACCACTCCCGTCTCTATGGTCCTCTCTAGGCCCTTTCTAGGCTCTCATTTTTGCCATTACTATGGTCCCATCTAGGCCTCTCTAGGTCATCACTATGGCTGTATTATGGTCCCATCTAGCCCTCTCTAGGCCCTCACAATGACCAATTTTATCATCCTCTCTAGGCAAACTCTGGGTGCTCACTATGGCCGTCTCTATATTATATCTAGGCCCTCTCTAGGCCTTCAAAATGGCCATCTCTATGGTCCCCTCTAGTCCCTCTCTAGGCCTTCACTATAGCCATCTTTATGGTCCTATCTATGGCCTCTCTAGGCCCTCACTATGGCCATCTCTATGGCCGTCTATATGGTCCCATCTAAGCCCTATCTAGGCTCTCACTGTGGCTGTCTATATGGTCCTATCTAAGATCTCTCTAGGCCCTCTTTATGCCCTCTCTATGGTCTTCTCTATGGACCTCTCTAAACACTCTCTAGCCCTCACTTGGCCTCCTGGTCTTCTGTCGCGCTCTCTAGGCCCTCACTATGGCCATCTTTGTGTTCCTCTTTAGGCCCTCTCTAGGACCTCACTACAGCCGTATCTATATTCCCTTTCTAGGCCCTCTCTAGGCCCTCACTATGGCTGTCTCTATTGTTCTCTCTATGTACCCTCTAGTCCCTCACTATGGCTGTCTCTATGGTACTGTCTTGGCCCTATCTAGGCCACCTCTAGGCTGTCTCCATTGTCCTCTTAAGGATCTCTCTCAGCCCTCTCTAGGCCCTCTCTATGCCGTCTCTATGGTAGTCTCTATGGTTCTCTCTAAGCACTCTCTAGCCCTTACTATGGCCATATCTGTTCCTCCGTAGGCATTCACTATGGCCGTCTCTATGGTCGTCTCTAGGCCCTATCTAGGCCCTCATTATGAAGGTCTATATTGTCCCATCTAGGCCCTCTCTAGGCCATCACTAGGGCCGTATCTATTGTCCTCTCTATGTCACCTCTAGGCTGTCTATATGATCCTAACTAGGCCCTTTCAAGGCCCTCACTATGGCCTTCTCAATGGTTCTCTCTAGGTACATTTCAGGCCCTCACTATGGCCATCTCTGTGGTCCAGTCTAAGCCCTCTCTAGGCCATCTCTACACTGTCTCTACTGTCCTCTCTAGGCCCTCTATAGCCTCTCACTTTTTCTGTCTCTATGGTCACATCTAAGAGTTCTCTAAATCCTCACTATGGCTGTAACTCTGGTCCCATTTAGGCCCTCTCTAGGCCCTCACTATGTCCGTTATTATGGTCCTCTCTAAGCCCTCTCTAGGCCCTCACTATGACTACTGTCTCTATGGTCCTCTCTAGGCTCTATATAGGTCCTCACTATGACTATCTGTATGTTCTTCTCTAGTCCCTCTCTAGGCCATCATTATGGCCGTCTCTGTGTTCCTCTGTAGACCCTCTCTATGCCCATCCTCTGGCTGTCTCTATGGTGCTATCTAGGCCCACTCAAGTTCATCACTAAGTAGGCTCTTCAGTCCTCTCTAGGCCACTGTAGGCCCTCACTATGGCCATTTCTATGGTCTTGTCTAGGACCTCTCTAGGCCCTTAGTATGGCAGTCTCTATGATCTTCTCTAGGGACTTTCTATGCCCTCATTAAGAAAGACTTTATGGTCCTCTCTAGGCCTTCACTATGGCCATCTTATGGTCCTCTCTATCCCATCTTTAGGTCCACAGTATAGTCGTCTCTATGGTACACTTTTGGCCCCTTCTAGGTCACCTCTATTTTGTTTCTATTGTCTTCTCTAGGCCATCTCTAGGCACTAATTATGGCTATATCTATGGTCCTCACTAGGCCTTCTCTAGGCCCTCACTATGGCTGTCTCTATGGTCCTCTATTCGCTCTCTCTAGGCATTCACTATCGTTGTCTATATGGTCCTCTCTTGGCCCTCTCTAAGCCCTCACTATGGCTGTCACCATGGTCCCATCTAGTCCCTCTCTAGACCCTCACTATGGCTGTTTCTATTGTCCACTCTAGGCCATCTCTAGTAGGTATCTATGGTCCTCTCTAGGTTCTCTATAGGCCCTCACTTTGGCCATCTCTATGATCCTCTCTAGGCACACTAGGCCCTCATTTTAGAAATCACTATGGTTCCATCTATGCCCTTTCTATGGCTGCCTCTATAGTTCCATCTAGGCCCTCAATAGGCTCTATGGTTGTCCCAATCGTCCTCCCTAGGCAACCTCTAGGCTCAAACTATGGCCATATCTATGGTCCACTCTAGTTCTTCTCTAGGCCTTCACTATGGCCATCTCTATGGTACCCTCTAGGCCCTCTATATGCCTTCACTATGACCATCTCCATGGTCCTCTCTAGGCCCTCTCTAGACCAAAACTCGGCCCGTTGCACTCTAGGCCCCATCTAGGCCACTTCAAGGCTGTCTCTATGGTCCTCTCTAGCCACTCTGTTGGCTCACTATGGCCGTATCTATGGTACTCTCTTGGTCATCTCTAGGCACTCACTATGACAATCTCTCTGGTACCATATAGGCCCTCTCTAGACCCTCATTATGGCAGTATCATTTGTCCTCCCTAAGCACCCTCTAGGCCCTCACTATGACAGTCTCTATGGTTCTCTGTAGTTCCTCTTTAGGCCCCCACTTGATCCGTCACTATGGTCCTCTCTAGGACCTAACTAGGCCCTCAAAATTGCTGTCTCTATGGTCTCACTATAGGCCCTCTAGGCCCTCACTAAGACAGTATCTATGTACCTCTCTAGGCCCTCTCTAGGCCTTCACTATGGCCATATCTATGGTCCTCTCTATGCCATCTCTAGGCGCACAATATTGTCGATCTATGGTCCTCTCTTGGCACCATCTAGGCCACATCTATGCCGTCTCTATGGTCTTCTAGCCGTTCTCTAGGCACTCTATGTCCATCTCTATGATACAATTAGGCCTCTCTAGGCTGTAACTATGGCCATCTCTATGGTCCTCTCTATGCAAACTCTATGCCTCACTTGCCATCTCTATGGTACAATCTAGGCCCTCTCTAGGCCTTCACAATGACAAGCTATATTGTCTTTTCTAGGCTGTCTCCAGGTACTCACTATGGCTCTCTCTATGTTCCTCTCTAATTCCTCTCTAGGCCCTACTTTGGCCAATGCTCTCTATGTCTCTCTTAGGCCCTATCTATGCCTCACTTGGCCATCTCTATGGTCCAAACTAGGCCTCTCTAGGCCCTCACAATGGCCGTCTCTATGCTACAATCTAGGCTCCACACTACCCTCACTATGCATCTTTCTAGGTCCCACTTTGGCAGTCTCCATGGTCCCTCTAGGCCCTCTTAGGCACTCACTATGGCATTCTATGGTCCAACTACGCCTCTCTGGCCCATATGGCGTCTCATGTCTAATCAGGCCCACATAACCTTACTATGCAGTTTCTACGGCCCACTCTAGGCATCTCTTGTCCTCTAGCCCTCTAAGGCCCTCACTTGCTGTCCTTTGTCCATGCGCCCTTTCTAGGCCCTCATATGCCGTAATGTCCTCTGCAGGCCTATTAGCCTCACTATGGGCCTCTCTATGGCTCTCTAGGTCTCTTTTACCCTCACAATGGCCGTCTCTATGCTCCTTTCTAGGACCCCTCTATGCCGCATTCTGGCAGGCTATATGGTCCTCTCTAGGCCCTCTATAGCCCCTCACAATGGCCATCTCTATGGTCTTTCTAGGCTCTCCCTAGGCCCTCACTATGCCTCTTTCAATGGTCACATCTAGACACCATCTAGGCCCTCACTATGACCGTCTCTATGGTCCTATCTAGGCCCTCTCAAAGCCCTCCTTAATGGCCATATCTATGGTCCTCACTAGGCACCCTTCAGGCACTAACTATTACCGTCTCTATGGTCCTCTCTAGGCCCTCTCCAAGCCCTCACTATGGCAATCTCAATGGTCCCATGTGGCCCTTTCTAAGCCCTCACTATGACTGAATCTCTGGTCCATCTAGGCCCTCTCTTTGCCCTCACTATGGTCATGTTTATGGCCTTTCTAGGCCTCTCTAGGCCTCACTATGGCTGACTCTATGCTCCTCTCTAAGACCTCACTAGACTCTCTCTAGGCCCTCTCTAGTCCCTCACTATGGTTGTCTCTATGGTCCTCTCCAGGCCCTCCTAGGCTGTATCAATGGTCACATCTAGGCCCTCACTGTGGCCATCTCTATGATCCTAGCTAGGCCCTCTCTAGGTCCTCATTATGGCCAGCTCAATGTCACGTCTTGGCCCTCTCTAAGCCCTCATTACGGCCATATCTATGGTCCTCACTAGGCACCCTTTAGGCACTAACTATTACCGTCTCTATGGTCCTCTCTAGGCCCTCTCCAAGACCTTACTATGGCAATCTCAATGGTCCCATTGTGGCCCTTTCTAAGCTCTCACTATGACTGAATTCTGGTCCCATATAGACCCTCTCTTTGCCCTCACTATGGTCATCTTTATGGTCCTTTCTAGGCCCTCTCTAGGCCCTCAATATGGCCGTATATATGATGCTTTCTAGCCTCCCTTTAGGCACTCTCTATGGTAGTCTCTATGGTCCTCTTTATGTCCTCTCTCCGCCCTAAATATTGCCGTCTCTATGGCTTCTACAGGACCTATCCTCGCGCTCTCTTTGCCCTCTCTACGGCCTTACTATGACTGTCTACATGGACCCCTCTAGGACCTATATAGGCCCACTCTAGGCCCTCTCAAGGCCCTCACTATGGTTGTCTCTATGGTCCTCTCTGGCCCTCTCTAGCCCTGACTATGGCCGTCTCTATGGTCCTAGCTAGGCCTTCTCTAGGTCCTCACTATGGTCATCTAAATGGTCATATCTAGGCACTTTCTAGGCCCTCACTATGGCCATATCTATGGTCCTCTCTAGGCACCCTCTAGCCCTAACTATTACCGTCTCTATGGTCCTCTCTAGGCCATCTCTAGGTCCTCACTATAGCAGTGTCTATGGTCCCTTCGTGGACCTTTATAGGCTGTCACTATGTCCATCTCTATGGTCCCATATAGGCCCTCTAGGCCATCACTGTTGCTGTCTATATGTTCCCATCTAGGCCCTCTCTATGCCCTCACTATGGGCATCTTTATGGTCTTCTCTAGGCCCTTTCTAGCCCTCACTATGGCCATCTTCATGGTGCTTTTAGGCACCCTCTAGGCCCTCTCTATGGTCGCATCTATGGGCCACACTATTCCTATGTAGGCACTCACTATGGCCGTCTCTATGGTACACTCTAGGACATTTCTAGGCCCTCAATATGGCCATCCCTATGGTTCTCTCGAGGGTGTCTCTAATCGTCCTCTATGGCTGTCTCTATAGTCCTCTTTAGGACATCTCTAGATTCTCTCTAGGCCCTCACTTGGCCCTCACTATGGTCGTCTCGATGGGCACACCTAGGCCTTCTCTAGGCCCTCACTATGGGAGTTTCTATGGTCCAATCTAGGCCCTCTCTATGACCTCATTATGACTATCAAAATGGTCACATTAGGCCCACTCTAGGCCCTCACTATGGCCATCTCAATGGTCTTCTCTGCCCTCTCTAGGCCCTCACTATGACCGTCTCTATAGTCCCATCTAGGTACTCTGTAGGCTTCACTATTGCAGTCTCTATGGTACTATTTAGGCCTCTCTTAGCCCTCACTATGGCGTACCTATGGACCAATCAGGCCCTCTCTAGGCCCTCTCAAACGCCGTCTCTATGGTCCTTTCTAGGCTTGTGTAGACACTCACTATGGCTGTGTCTATGGTCCTATCTAGGTCGTCTCTAGGTCCTCACTATGGTCTCTCTATGGTACGCTCTAGGCCCTTTCTGGACTTTCACTATGGATGTCTCTATGGTTCACTCTAGACCGTCTCCAGTCACTCACTATGGTTTCTCTATGGTCCTCTCTAGTTCCTCTCTAGGCCTCTCTACGCCCTCTCTAGGACCACTGTATGGTCGTCTCCATGGTCCTCACTTGTCCTTCTCTATAGTCCTCACTATGGCCATCTTTATGGTCCCACCTAGGCCCTCTCGAGGACCTCAATATTGCGGACTCAATGGACTTCTCTAAGCACCCTCTAGGCCCTCACTATGGCCATCTCTATGGTCCTCTCTAGGCACCCTCTATGCCCGCAGTCAGGCAGTCTATATGGTCCTAACTAGGCCCTCTCTAGGCCTCACTATGGCCCTCTCTATAGTCCAATCTAGGCCATATCTAGACCCAAACTATGGCCAGCTATATGGTCCTATCTAGACCGTCTCTAGGTCCTCACTATGGCCATTTCAATGACCACATCTAGGCCCTCTCTAGGCCAACACTATAGCCTCTCTATGGTCCTCTCAGGACCATCTCTATGGTCCCATCTAGTCCTTTTTTGTGCCCTGACTATGCCCGTCTCTATGGTCCTATCTAGGCCCTGTCTAGGGACTCATTTTGGCCATCTCTATGGTAACATCTAGGCCCTTTCTAGGTCCTCATTATGGCTAATTCAATGGTCACATCTTGGCCCTCTCTAGGCCCTCACTATGTCCGTATCTATGGTCCCTTCTAGGCACCCTCTAGACCCTAACAGTTACTGTCTTTATATTCCTCTCTAGGCCTTATCTAGGCCCACTATGGCAGTGTCTATGGTTCCATAGAAGCCCTCTCTAGGCCTTCATAATGACGTCACTATGGTCCCTTCTAGGCCCATCTTGGCCCTGATTATGGCCGCCTATATGGTCCCAACTAGGCCCTCTTTATGGCCTCCATAGATCGTCTTATGGTTCTCTCAATGCCCTCTATAGACCTCTCTGTGACCATCACTATGGTGCTCTCTAGGTACTTCTAGGCCCTCTCTATGGCTATCTATGTCCTAACTAGGCAACTCTAGGCCCTCATTATGACTGTCTCTATGGTCCTTTCTGGACCTCTCTAGGCCCTCACTATGATCTTCTCTATGATCTCACTAGGCATCTAGACTCACTCATATGGCTGTCTCTCTGGTCCTTCTAGTTCCCTCTAGGCCGTCTCTAGCCTTTTATTGCCCACTCTATAGTCTTCTCTATGGTCCTCACTAGTCCCTCTTATAGCCCTCACTATGGCCGTCTCTATTGTCTCTATGGTCCTTTCTAGGCCTTCTCTAGGCCTTTACTATGGTTGTCTTATGGTTCCATCTAGGCCCTCTCTTGGTCTTCATATGGTCGTACTTATGGTTCACTAGGGTCTCTCGAAGCCCTCACTATGTGGTCTCTATGGTCTCATTTATGGTGTCTCTATGGTCCTCTCTAGACACCTCTGTGTCATATGGCCTTCTCTATGGTCTTGTAGCTTCTTAGCCCTCACAATAGCATTCTATGGTCCTCTCTAGGCCCTCTCTAGGCCTTCACTATGGCCATATCTATGGTCCACTCAAGGCACTCTCTAAGCCCTCAATATGGCTGTCTCTATGTTCCTCTCTAGGCCCTCTCTCGGCCTTCAATATGGTTGTCTTTATGGTCCCATCTAGGCCCTCTCTTGAACTTCACTATGGTTCTCTTTATGGTCCCACCTAGGCCTCTTGATGCCCTCACTATGGTGGTCTCAATGGTCTCATGTAGGCCCTCTCTAGGCACTCACTGTGGCCACTCTATGGTCTTCTCTAGTCACCCTCTATGTGCTCACTATGGCCTTCCCTATGGGCCTCTTTATGCCCTTCTCTAGCCCCTCAGTATGGCGGTCTCTATTGTCCTCTCTAGGCCCTCTCTACGCCCTCTCTATGCCCTCATTATGGCCATATCTATAGTCCACTCTATGCCCTCTCTGTGCCCTCACTATGGCTGTCTCTATGGTCCAATCTAGGCCCTCACTATGGCCGTATCTATGGTCATCTCTAGGCACCCTCTATGCCATAACTATTAACGTCCTATCTTCCTCTCTAGGCCCTATCTAGGACCACTGTGGCAGTGTCTATGATCCCATCGTGGCTATCTCTAGGCCCTCACTATGATGGTCTCTATGGTCCCATCTGGGCAGATCGAGGCCCTGACTTTGGCCGTCTATATGGTCCCATCTAGGCCCTCTTTATGCCCTCACTAAAGCCATCTTAATGGTCCTCTGTAGGCCCTCTATAGGCCCTACTATGCCAGTAACTATGGTCCCATCTAGTCCTTCTATAAGCGCTAACTATGGCCAACTCAATGCTCAAATCTTGGCCCTCTCTAGAACCTTTCTATGGCCGCCTCAATGGTCACATCTAGTCCCTTCTAGGCCCTGACTATATTCGTATTGATGGTCCTATCTAGGCACCCTCTAGAACCTCACTATTACCATCTCTATTGTCCTCTCTAGGCCTTTCTAGGCCATCACAATGGCCTTTTATATGGACCGGTCTTGGCCATCTCTATGCCCTCACTTAGGCCGTCTCTATGACCCCATCTAGGCTCTCTCTATGCTCTCACTATGGCCGCCTTTATGGTCCTCTCTAGGCACTTTATAGGCCCTCACTATGGCTGTCTCTATTGTCTTCTCTAGGTCATCTCTAGGCCCTCACTATGGTCATCTTTATGGTCCAATCTAGCCCTCTCTAGGCCCTCACTATTGTGTTCTCTATGGTCTTACCTAGGCCCTCTCGAGGACCTCACTATGGCCATCACAATGGTCTTCTCGGAAACCTCTAGGTCCTGACTATAGCCATCTCCATGATCTTCTCTAGGCCATCTATAGGCACTCACTATGGCTGTCTCTCTGTTCCTCTCTACTTCTTCTCTAGGCCCTCTCTAGGCCCTCTCTATGCCCACTCTTTAGTTGTCTCAATGGTCCTCACTAGTTTCTCCCTATACCCCTCACTATTGACGTCTTTCTGGTCCTCTGTAGGCCATCTCTAGGCCCTCACTATGGTCTCTTTATGGTCCCTTCTAGGGCCTCTCTAGGCCTTCACTATGTTCTCTTTATGGTTCCACCTAGGAACTCTTAAGGCCCTCATTACGGTGGTCTAAATGGTTTTCTCTAGGAACCCTCTAGGCCCTCACTATTGCAGTTTCTATGGTCCTCGGTAGGCCCTAAGTAGGGATTCACTATGACTGTCTGTATGGTCCTCTCTAGGCACTCTCTATGCCCTCACTATGGCCGTCACTTTGGTTCTCTCTAGGCTTCCTCTATGCCCTCATTCTGTCAGTCTATATGCCCCTCTAGCCTCTCTAGGCCCTCACTATGCCCATCTCTATGATCCTTTGTAGGTGCTCTCTAAGCCCTCACTATTGCCGTCTGTTTGGTCCTCTATAGGACCTCTCTAAGCACTCTCTATGGCCTTTCTAGGTCATCACTGTGGTCGTCTCTATGCTCCTCTCTTGGGCGTCTCTAGACCCTCAATATGGCCATTTCCATGGTCTCCTTTAGGCCCTCGCTAGGCCCTCACTATGTCAGTATCAATGGTGCCACCTAGGCACCATCTAGGCACTCAATATTGCTGTCTCTATGGTCCTTTCTAAGCCCTCTCTACGCACTCACTATGGCCGTTTCTACAGTCCTCTCTAGGCCTTCTCTAGGCCCTCACTATGCCTGTCTCTATGGTCCCATCTAGGCCATATCAAGGCCCTCAGTATATCCAAGTCTATGGTCATATCTAGGCCCTTCGAGGCCCTCACTCTGGCATCTCTTTGGTGCTCTCTAGGCCCCATCTAGGCCCACTACAGTGTTGAATCTAATGTCCTCTCTAGGCCCTCTCTATGCCCTCACTATGGCTGTCTCTATGGTCCTCTATAGGCCCGTTCTAGCCCCTCTGTAGGCCCAATCTTGGCCCTCAATATGGCCATTTCTATGTTCACTCTAGGCTCTATCTAAGCCCTCACTATTGCCGTCCGTTTGGTCCTCTATAGGACCCATCTAAGCACTCTCTATGCCCTCTATATGTCCTCACTATGGTGGCTCTACGGTTCTCTTTTGGCTCTCTCTAGGCCCTCACTATGGTTGTCTCCATGGTCTTCTTTAGTCCCTCCCTATACCCTGACTATGGCCATAACAATGGACCCATCTGGGTCAATATAGGAACTCACTATGGTTGTCTCTATGGTCCTTCCTAGGTCCTGTCTAGCACTCACTAAGGCAGTTTCTATGGTACTCTCTATGTCCAATCTAGGCCCCACTATGCCAATCTCTATGGTCCCATCTAGGCTCTCCCTAGGCCTCACTATGGCCCCTTCTCAATGGTCATGTCTAGTTGCTCTCTAGACACTCACTTTGGACATTTCTATGGTCCTCTCTAGGCACGCTTCTAGGCCCTCACTATTAGTGTCTCTATGGTCCATCTCGGCTTTAGCCCCTATATTCTTATGGTCCATCTCTGCCCTCTCTGGACCCTGACGTCTCTGTGGTCCCACCTAGGCACTCTCTAGGCCCTCACTATGGCTGTTGTATGGTCCCATGTAGAGCCTCTCTAGGTCCTCACTATGGCCATCTCAATGGTCACATATAGGCCCTCTCTAGACCTCACTAATGATATATCTATGGTACTCTGCATGCCGCCTCTAGGCCTAACATTGTCATCTCTATGGTCCTCTCTAGGTCCTCTCTATGCCATCATTATGGCAGTCTGCATGGTCCCATGCCAGCCCTCTCTAGGCCCTCACTATGACGTCTCTATGGTCACTTCTAGGCCTTCACTTTGCGACTATATGGTCCAATCTAGGCCCTCTCAATTCCCTCACTATGGCCATCTTTATGGTCCTACTATCCCTATCTAGGCCCTATCTAGTACCTCACTATGGCCATCTCTATTGTGCTTTCTAGGCTCCTTCAAGGCATTCTCCTTGGTTGTCTCTATGGTCCTCGCTATGCTCTCTCTATGCCCACACTATGGCCATCTCTATTGTTCTCGATAGGACCTCTCTAGGCCCTCTCTAAGCCCTATATAGGCCCTCACTATGACTATCTCTATTGTCCTCTCTAGGACCTCTCTAAGCCTTCTCTAGGCACTCTCTAGGCCCTCACTACGGTCATCTCTATGGTCCTCTCTCGGCCCTCTCTAGGCCCTTACTATGGCTTTCTCCATGGTTGTTCCTAGTTCGGCTCTGGGCCCTCATTTTGCCCGTCTCTATGGTCTCATCTAGGCCTTCTCTAGGCCTCACTATGCCCAACTCAATGGTCACATCTAGGCCCTGTCTAGTCCCACACTATGGCCGTCTCAATAGTCCCATCTAGGCCCACTCTAGACACTAACTATGGCCATTTCTATGGTCCTTTCCAGTCCCTCTCTAGTCCCTCACTATGGCCGTGTCTTGGTCCTCTCTAGGCACTCACTTTGCCCGTCTATATGGTCCCATCAAGGACATCTCTAGGCCCTCATTATGGGCATTTCTATGGTGCCCTCTAGGCCCTCTCTAGGCCCACTACAGTGTCGACTCTATGGTTCTCACTAATCCCTCTCTATAGCTCTCACTATGGCCGTCTCTATGGTCCTCGCTGATATGGTCCATTCTAGGCCCTCACAAGGCCCTCATTAAAGCCATCACATTGTTCCTCTCTAGGCTCTATCTCAGCCCTCTCTAGGCCCTCAATATGGCCGTCTCTATGTTCATCTCTAAGTCATCTCTAGGCCCTCACTATGGCCATCTCTTTGTTCCCACCTACACCCTTTCTAGGCCCTCACTATGGGCATCTACATGGTCCTTTCTAGGCCCTCTCTAGGCCTGTACTCTGGCAATACTTATCATCCACTTTAGGCCCTCTCTATGCCCTCACTATAGCTGTCTCTACGGTCCAATCTAGGCTATCTCCAGGCCCTCACTATGTCTGTCTCTATGGTCCCTTCTAGGGCCCCTCTAGGACACTTCATGGCCATCTCTATGGTCCTCTCTAGGCCCTCTCTAGGCCCTCTCTAGGACTTCTCTATGTCCATTCTATGGTCATCTCTATGGTCCTCACTAGGCACTGTCTATATTGTCAGTATGGACGTGTCTATGGTTCTTTTAGGCACTCTGTAGACCTCACTATGTCCAACTCAATGGTCAAGTCTTGGACCTCTCTAGGCACTCACAATGGCTGTATCAATGGTCACATCTAGGCCCTCTCTAGGCCCTCACTATGGCCATATCTATGTTCCTCTCTAGGCCCTCTCTAGGCCCTCACTATGGCCATCTCAAGGGTCACATCTAGGCCCTATCTAGGTACTCACTATGGTCGCAGCTATGGTCCTCTCTAGGCATCTTCTAGGCCCTCACTATTACCATCTCTAATGTCCTCTCTAGGACCTCACTATGGACGTCTCCATGGTCCCATCTTGGCCCTCTATAGGCCCTCACTTTGACCGTCTCTATGGTCACATCTAGGCCCTTCTAGGCCCTCACTATTGCCGTATGTATGGTCCCATCTAGGCACTCTCTATGCCCTCAATATGGCCGTCTTTATTGTCCTCTCTATAACCTCGCAAGGAACTCCCTATGGCCGTCTCAATGGTGCACTCTATGCCACCTCTAGGCCGTCACTATGGCCGTCTCTATGGTTGACTCTATGCCCTCTCTAGGCCCTCATTATGGCTGTCTATATGGTCCCATCTAGGCCCAATCTAGGCCCTCACTATGGCTGTCGCTATGGTCCTATCTAGACCTTCTATAGGCTATCACTATGGCAATCTCTATGGTAACATCTAGGCCCTCTCAAGGTACTCAATATGGCCATCTCAATGGCCACATCAAGACCCTCTCTAGGCCCTGACTATGGCCATCAATATGGTCCTCTATAGTACTGCTCTAGACCCTCTCTAGGCTCTCAATATGGTCGTCTCTATGGTCCTCTCTAGGCAAACTCTAGGCCTTTACTATGGCCGTCTTTATGGTCCCCTCTAGGCCTACTGTAGGCCCTCATTATGCCCGTCTCTATGGTCCTTTCTGTGCCCTATCTACGCACTCACTATGGCCATTCTATGGTCCTTTCTAGTCCCTCTATACTACCTCACTATGGCCATCTCTATGGTACCATCTAGGCCCTCTCTAGGTCCTCACTATGGCCATCTCAAGGGTCACATCTAGGCAATATCTAGGCCTCACTATGGCTGTATCTATGTTCCCCTCTAGGCACCCTCTGGGCCCTAACTATTACAACTCTATTGTCCTCTTTAGGCCCACCTAGGTCCACTATGGCAGTGTCTATGGTCCCATTGTGGCCCTCTTAGTCCCTCACTATGACTGTCTCTATGGTCGCATCTTTGCCATCTAGGCCCTGACTATGGCCATCAATATGGTCCTCTATAGGACCGCTCTAGTCCCTCTCTAGGCCCTCAATATGGTCGTCTCTATGGTCCTCTCTAGGTGAACACTAGGCCCTTACTATGGCGCCCCTATGGTGCTTTCTAGGCCCCCTCTTGGCCCACTGTAGTGTTGTCTCTATGGTCCTTTCTATGCCCTCCCTATGACCTCACTATGGTCATCATATGGTCCTCTATATAACCTCTAGGCACTTTCTAGGCCATTTCCAGGCACTCAATATTGCTGTCTATATGGTCCTCTCTAGTTCCTCTCTAGGCCTTCAATATGGCTGTCTATATGGTCCTCTCTAGGCCCTCTAGGCACTCACAATGGTTGTCTTTATGGTCGCATCTAGTCCCTATACAGATCCTCACTATGGCGTCTCTATGGTCCCACCAAGGCCCTCTCGAGGCCCACCCTATGGCTGTCTCAATGATCTTCTCTAGGCACTATCTAGGCCCTCACTATGGCGTCTCAATGATCCTTTCTAGGTGGTCTAGTGAAACTCAATATGGCTGTCTATCTGGTCCTCTCTAGTTCCTATCTAGGCTCTATCTAGGCCTTCTCTATTCCCACTCTATGGTCATCTCTATGGTCCTCACTAGTCCCACTCTATAGACTTCACTATGGTTGTCTCTATGGTCCAATCTAAGGCCCTCTCTAGGCCTTCACTATGGTGTTTCGATGGTCTCACCTTGGCGCTCTCGAGGCCCTAACCCTGGCGGTCTCAATGGTCTTCTCTAGGCACCATCTCAGCCCTCACTGTGTCCATCTCTATGGTCCTCTCTAGGCCTTATCTAGGGTCTCACTATGGCCATCTCTATGGTCCTCTCTAGGCCCTATCTAGGGTCTCAATATGGCCATTTATATGGTCATCTCTAGCCACTCCCTATGACCTCACTATGGCAGTCTCTATGGTTCTCTCAAGACCCCATCTATGCCTGCATTCTGGCAGTCTTTATGCTCCTCTCTAGACCCTCTCCTGGCTGCTCTATGGTCTTCTATTTGGTCATTTCTAGGCCCCTTTAGGCACTCACAATGGCCATCTCTATGGTCCTCTCTATGCCTCTCGAGACCCTTACTAGGGCTGTCTCTATGGTCTCTCTAGGACCTCACTTTGCTCTCTCTAGGTTCTCATATGGTCGGCTCTATGGTCCTCTCTAGGCCCCACTAAGGCCCTCACTATGGCCACCTCTATGGTCTCTATAAGCCATCTCTAAGCCCTCACTATGGCTCTCTCTATGGTCCTCTCTACGACATCTCTGGCCATCTCTATGCACTTTCTAGGCCATCACTCTGGCTGTCCCTATGGTCCTCCCTTCACATCTCTAGGCCCTCAAGGGCTGTCTCTATTTTCCTCTCTATGACCTTTCTAGGCCTTCTCTAGGCCCTCCCTAGGCTCTCTGTACGTTCGTCATTATAGTTCTGTGTAGTCCCTCTCTAGACAATCACTATGGCAGGATCTATGGTCGTATCTAGGCCATTTCAAGGCCCTCACTATGACCGTCTCTATGGTCCCATTTCGGCCCTTCTAGGCGCTTACTATGGCCGTCTCTCTGGTCCCATGTAGACACACTCTAGTTCCTCACTGTGGACATCTCTATGATCCTCTCTAGGACCTCCCTAGGACCTCAATATGGCTGTCTCTATGGTTGCTCTCTAGGCCCCTTCAAGGCCCTCACTATGGTCGTTTCTATGGTCCTCTTCAGACACTCTTTGACCCTCTGTTGACCTTCTCTATGACACCATCTAGGCCCATACTAGGCCCTCACTCTGGCGATCTCTATGGTCCTTTCTAGACCATCTCTAGGCCCTCACTATGGTGATCTCTATGGTCCTTTCTAGACCATCTCTAGGCCCTCACTATGGCTGTCTCTTTGTCCTATTTTGGACATCTCTAGGCCCTCTCTAGGCCCTCTCTACACCCTCACTATGGTCGTCTCTATGGTCCTCTCAGGGCCAAAACAAGACCATTACTATGTCCATTTCTATGGTCCTCTCTAGGCTGTATCTAGGCCGTCACTATGGCTGTCTCTATGGCCCTCTCTAGGCGTCTCTAGGCCCTCTCTAGACAATCTCCTGGCCCTCTCTATGATCTTCTCTATGGTCATCTCTAGGCCCCTCTAGGCACTCACAATGGCCATTTTTATGATCCTCTCTATGTGTCTCTAGACCCTCACAAGGGCTGTCTCTTTAGTCCTCTCTAAGACCTCTCTAGGCCTTCTCTATGCTCTCTCTAGGCTCTCATTATGGTCGACTCTATGTTGCTCTAGGCCCTCTCTATGCCCTCATTATGGCCCTCTCTATGGTTCTCTCCAGGCCTTCTCAAGACCCTCACTATGGTTGTCTCTATGGTTGTCTCTAGGCCCCCCTAAGGCCCTCATTATGGTCATCTCTATAGTCCTCTATAGGCCATCTCTATGCCCTTTCTAGGCCATCACTATGGCCATCTATATGGTTCTCTCTTCACATCTCTAGGCCCTCAATGGCTGTCTCTATTTTCCTCTCTATGACCTTTCTAGGCCCTCTCTAGGCCCTCCCTAGGCTCTCTGTATGTTCGTCATTATAGTTCTCTGTAGTCTCTCTCTAGACAATCACTATGGCAGTATGGTTGTCTCTAGGCCCTTTCTAGGCCCTCATTATGACCGTCTCTATGGCCCCATCGAAGCCCGTTCTAGGCCCTCACTATGGCGATCTCTATGGTCCTTTCTAGACCATCTCGAGGCCCTCACTATGGCTGACTCTTGGTTCTATTTAGGACATCTATAGGCCCTCTCTAGACCCTCTCTATGGTCATCTCTATGGTCCTCTCTAGGCCACAACAAGGCCATCACTATGTCCTTCTCTATGGTCCTCTCTAGGTCATATCTAGACCATCACTATGGCTGTCTCTATGGCCCTCTCTAGGCTCTCTCTAAACTCTCTTCTGGCCTCTCTGTGGTCTTCTCTATGGTCATCTCTAGGCCCCTCTAGGCACTCACAATGGCCATCTCTATGATCCTCTCTATGTGTCTTGACCCTCACTAGGGCTGTCTCTTTGGTCCTCTCTAGGACCTCTCTATGTTCTCTCTAGGCTCTCATTATGGTCGATTCTGTTTCTCTCTAGGCACTGTCTAGGGCCGCTCTGTGGCAGTATATATGGTCCTCTCTAGGCCCTCTCTAAGCCCTCAGTTTGAACGTCTCTATGGTTCTCTCTATCCTCTTATAGGCGTTCAGTATTGCCGTCTTTATGAACCCTAATAGGCCCTCTCTAGGCCTCACTATGGACATCTCTATGGTGCTTTCTAGGCCCTGTCTAGGCCCACACTAAGATCAGTCTCTATGTGCACATCTCGGCTATTCTAGGCCCTCAATATGGCCGTCTCTATGGTCCTCTCTAGGACTTCTGTAGGACCCTCTCTAAGCCCTCTTTAGGCCCTCTCTATGGTCTTCTCTATGGTCCTTTCTAGGCCCCCTCTGGGCCAGCACTATGGACACTTCTATGGTCCTCTATGCGTATCTAGACCCTCACTAGGGCTGTCTCTATGGTCCTCCCTAGGACCTCTCTAGGCCCTCTCAAAGATCTCTCTAGACCCTTTCTAGGCCCGCTCTAGACCCTCTCTATGGTCTTCTCTAAGGTACTATCTAGGCCAACACTAGGCCATCACTATGTCCGTCTCTTTGGTCCTCTCTAGAACATATCTAGGCCTTCACTATGGCTGTCCTATGGTCCACTCTAGGCCTCACTCTGCTCTCTCTAGGCTCTCATTATGGTCGACACTATGGTCCTCTCTCGGCACTCTCTAGGCCCTCACTATGGCAGTATCAATGGTCCTATCTAGGCCTTCTCTTGGCCCTCACTTTGGACATCTCTATGGTCCTTTATTTGCCCTCTCTAGACCCTCACTATAGCCTTCTCTATGGCCCTATCTAGGGCCCCACTATGCTCATACTCTAGCAGTCTAAATGGTCCTATCTAGGCCCTATCTAGGCCCTCACTGTGGCTGTCTACTTGGTCCTCTCTAGGCCCCTTCTAGGTCCTCACTATGGTCATCACTATTGTCCTCTCTAGTCTGTCTCTAGGACCTCTCTATGGTCATCTCTATGATCCTATCTAGGCCTTCTCTAGGCCCTCACTATGGCTGTTTCTATGGTCCCATCTGGCCCTTCTAGGCCCTTCTATGGCCATCTCTATGGTCCCATCAAGGCACATTCTAGATCCTCACTGTGGATGTCTCGATGGTCCTCTCTAGGACTTCCCTAGGACCTCAGTATGGCCGTCTCTATGCTGCTTTCTAGGCCCCTCCTAGGCCCTCACTATGGCTGTCTCTATGGTACTCTATAGGTCATATCTAGGCACTCACTATGGCTGTCTCTATGGTCCTCTCTATGATCTCTCTAGGCCATCTCTATGCCTTTTCTAGGCCATCACTATGGCCATCCCTATGGTCCTCTCTTCACATCTCTAGGCCCTCAAGGGCTGTCTTATTTTCCTCTCTATGACCTTTCTAGGCCCTCTCTAGCCTTCCCTAGGCTCTCTGTATGTTCGTCATTATAGTTCTCTGTAGTCCCTCTCTAGACAATCACTATGGCAGTATCTATGGTCATCTCTAGGCCCTTTCTAGGCCCTCACTATGACAGTCTCTATGGTCCCTTCTCGGGCCTTCTAAGCCCTTACTATGTCGGTCTCTAGGGTCCCATCTAGGCACACTATAGGTCCTCAACGTGGACATCTCTATAGTCCTCTCTAGGACCTCCCTAGCACCTCAATATGGTCGTCTCTATGGTGCTCTCTAGGCCCCTTCTAGGCCCTCACTATGGCTGTGTCAATGGTCCTCTCTAGGCCCCTTCAAGGCCCCACTATGGTCGTCTCTATCATCCTATCTAGGCTGTCTCTAGGACATCTCTATGGTCATCTCTATGATCCTATCTAGGCCCTCTCAAGGCCCTCACTGTGGCTGTTTCTATGGTCCTCTATAGGACCTCTCTAGGACCTCACTAGGCTCTCTTAAGGCCCTCTCTATGTTCGTCTCTATGGTCCTCAGTAGGTCCCCAATATGCCCGCACTCTTACAGTCATTATGGTGCTCTCTATGCACTCTCTAGGCCCTCACTATGGCCATCAAGATGGTTATCTCTATGCACTATCCAGGGCCTCACTATGGCTGTCTCTATGGTCCTGTCTAGGCACTCTCTCGGCCCTCAATATGGCCATCTCTATGGTCCTCTCTAGCCCCTTATTGGTGCTCAGTATTGCAGTCTCTATGGTCCCTTCTGGACCCTCTCTAGGCCCTCACTATGGCCATTTCCATGGTCCTCTCTCAGCCCCCTAAAGGCCTCACTATGGCAATCTCTATGTTCCTTTCTAGGCCCTTTCTAAGCCCTCACTATGGCTGTCTCTTGGTTCTCTCTAGGCCTCTCTAGGCCCTCTCTAGGCCCTCTCTAGGCCCTCTCTAGGCCCTCTGCCCTCTCTAGGCCCCTCTAGACCTCTCTAGCCGCTCAGGCCTCTGGCCTCTCTAGGCCTCTTAGACCTCTCGATGGTCGTCCTATGGTCCTCTCTAGGCCATATCTAGGCCGTCACTATAGCTGTCTCTATGATCTTCTCAAGGCCTCTCTAGGCCCTCTTAGACATTCTCCTGGAACTCTCTATGTCTTCTCTATAGTCATCTCTAGGCCCCTCTAGGCACTCACAATGGCCATCTCTATGATCCTCTCTATGCATCTCTAGACCTCACTATTGCTGTCTCTATGGTCTTCTCTAGGACCTCTCTAGGCCCTCTCTGTGCTCTCTCTAGGCTCGCTTAATGGTCGACTCTATGTTCCTCTAGGCATGTCTAGGGCCGCACTGTGGCAGTATCTATGGTACTTTCTAGGCCCTCTCTTGGCCCTCAGTTTCAAAGTCTCCCTATGATCCTATCTTGGCCCTCTCTATGCCTTCACTATGACCGTCTCTGAGGTCCTCTCTAGGCCCTCTCTAGCCCCTCACAATAGCTGTTGCTATAGTGTTCTCTAGGCCCTCTCTAGGCCCACTGTAGGGTCGTCTCTATGGTTCTTTCTAGGCACTCTCTGTGCCCTAACTACGGACGTCTCTATGGTCCTCTATAGAAACTCTCTAGTCCATTTCTATGCCCTCTCTTAGCCTTAACTATGACTGTATCTATGGTCCTCTCTAGGACCTCTCTAGGACCTCTCTAGGACCTTTCTTGGCCCTCTCTCGGCCCACACTATGGTTGTTTCTATGGTCCTCTCTAAGCTCTCACTAGAAAATCACTATGGCCGTCTCAATGGTCTTCTCTAGGCCCTCTCTAGGCCCTTAATATGGCATTCTCAATGGTCACCTATCGGCCCTCTCTATGCCCTCAATATGGATGTATCTATGGTCCACTCTAGGTACCTTCTAGGGCATCACTATTACCATCTTCATGGTCCTCTATAGGTTCTCTCTAGGGCCCTCACTATGACCGCCTCTATGGTCCCATCTATGCCCTTTCTAGGCCCTCGCTATGAACATCTCAAGGGTCACATCTAGGCCCTATCTAGGTCCTCAATATGGCCATCTCAATTTTCAAATCTAGGCCCACCCTAGGCCCTCACAACAGCCGTATATATGGTCCTCTCTTGGCACCCTCTAGGCCCTCATTATTACCATTTCTATGGTCCCTTTTAATTCTTCTATAAGCACTCACAATGGCAGTCTCTATAGTCCCATCTCGGCACTATCTAGGCCCTCAATATGGCAATATTAGTGACCCTACCTAGGCCCTCTCTAGGTCCTATCTGTGGCCATCTCTACGGTGCTCTCTAAGCCCACTCTAGGCCCTCTGTAGGTCGTCTATATGGTCCTTTTAGGCACGCTCTATGCCCTCACTACGGCCATCTCTATGGCCCCATCTAGGTCCTCTCTATACCCTCAATATGGTCGTCTTTATGACCTCTCTAGGCCCTCTCTAGGTATTCACTATAGGACATCTCTATGGTGTTATCTAGACTCCATCTATGCAGTCTCTATTGTCGGCTCTTCTGTCTTTTTTATGCCCTCTATAGACCGTCACTATGGCCGTCTCTATAGTCCTCTATAGGATCTCTCTAAACCCTCTCTATGCCCTCTCTAGGACTCCACTTTGGCTGTCTCTATGGTCCTCTCTAGCATCTATCTAGGCTGTCTCTAGGCCCTCTTATGCCCTCACTATGACTGTCTCTATCATCCTCTCTAGCACCTCTCTAGGGTCTCTCCAAGTCCTCTCTAGACCCTCACTATGGTCGTCTCTATTGTATTATCTAGGCCCTCTCTAGGCCTTCACTATGGCCATCTCCATGGTCTTCTCTAGGCCCTTTCTAGGACATCACTATGGCCATATCAATGGTCATATCTGGGACCTCTCTAGGCCCTCACTATGGACATCTCTAATGTCCTTTCTAGGCCCACTGTATTCAATTACTAAGGCCGTCTCTATTGTCCTTTCTAGGCCCTCTCTAGGCACTCACTATGGCTGTCTCTATGGTCTTATCTAGGCCCTCTCTAGTCCCTCATTTCGGCCACCTCTATGGTCCCATCTAGGCCTTCTTTAGGCCCGCACTATGGCCGTCTTCATGGTCATTTCTAGGCCCACTCTATTCAGTCACTAATGATGTCTCTATGGTCCTCTCTAGGCCATCTCTAGGACTTCACTATGCCCGCTTCTATGGTCCCATCTAGGCCCTCTCTAGACCATAACAATGGCCAACTCAATGGTCACATCTAGGCTCTCTCTACGCCCCCAATATGGCTGTCTCAATTCTAATATCTAGGCCCTCTCTAGGCCGTCACTATGGCCATATATATGGTTTGCTCTAGGCACTCTATAGGCCCTCACTATTACCTTGTCTATGGTTATTCTAGTCCTCTATAGGCCCTCACAATGGCAGTCTCTATGATCCCATCCCAGACCTTTCTAGGACCTCACTATGGCCATCTCTTTGGTGCTCTCTAAGCTTCCCTCTAGGCCCACTGTAGGGTCGTCTCTATGGTCTTTCTAGGTACTCTCTATGGCCTCACTATGGCCGTCTCTATCATCCCATCTAGGTGCTCTCTATGCCCTCACTATGGCTATTTTTATGGTGCTCTTTGGGCCTTCTATTCACTATGCAGTCTCTATGGTGCTATCTAGGCTCCCTCTATGCCTTCTCTATCATCGTCTCTTTTGTCCATTCTATACCCTCTCTAGACCCTCACTATCACCATCTCTATAGTATTCTATACGACCTCACTAGGCCATCTCTAGACCCTCTCTAGACCTCACTACTGCTGTCTCTACGGTCCTCTCTAGCACCTATCTAGTCCCTCTCTATGCCCTTACTATGGCTGTCTCTATGGTCCTCTCTAGGCTCTCTCTAAGCCCTATCTAGCCCCTCACTATGGTCGTCTCTATGATTCCAACTAGGCACTCTCTAGGCCCTCACTATGGCTGTCTCTATGGTGCTCCCTAAGCCTCCTATATGCCCAATGTTGGTGTCGTCTCTACTCGGTCCTCTCTAGGCCCTGTCTAGGCCCTAACTATGGCCGTCTCCATGGTCTTCTCTAGGCCCTCTGTAGGCCCTCACTATGGCTGTCTCAATGGTTAAATCTAGGTCCTATCTAGTCCCTCAGTATGGCTGTATCTAAGGTCCTCTCTAGGCACCTTCTAGCCTCACTATTACTGTCTCTATGGTCCTCTATAGGCCCTCTCTATGCCCTCACTATGGCCACATCAATGGGGACATCTGGGTCCTCTCCATGCCATCAGTATGGCCATATCATGGTCTCATTTACGTCTCTCTAAGCCCTCAATATGTCCATCTCTATTGTCCTATCTAGGCATTATTTAGACCCTCACTATTGCCATCTCTATTGTCCCATATAAGTCCTCTCTTGGCCTTCACTATGACCGTCTCTCTTGTCCTCTAAAGGACCTCTCTAGGCCCTTTCTAGGTGGTCAAAATGGCTGTCTCTATGGTCCTCTCTTGGCCATCTCTAGGCTCTCACTAAGGCTGTCTCTATGGTCCTGTATAGTACCACTCTAAGCTCTCTCTAGGCCCTCTCTAGGTCCTCACTATGCTCATTTCTATGATCCTCTCTAGGCCCTCTCTAGGCCCTCAATATGGCTGTCTCTATGGTCTTCTATGAGACCTCTTAGGCTCTTCTAGACCCTCTCTTGGCCCTCACTATGGCCGTCTCTATGGTCTAATCTAGGCCCACACTAGGCACGCACTATGGCCATCTCTATGGTCCTATCTAGGCCCTGACTATGGCCATCTCAATGTTCACATCAGTGACCTCTCTAGTACCTCACTATGGCCGTACCAATGGTACTCTCTATGCACCATCTAGGTCCTAACTATTACTGTCTCTATAGTCCTCTCTTAGCCCACTCTAGGCCCTCACTATTTCAGTCTCTATGGTCCCATTGCGGCCCTCTCTAGGCCCTCATTATGACCGTGTCTATTGTCCCATCTAGGTCTTCTCTATGCCCTCACTATGGCTGTCTTTATGGTCCTCTCTAGGCCCTCTCTAAGCACTCACTATGGACGTCTCTATGGTGCTATATAGGCTCCCTCTATTCCCTCTCTATCGTCATCTCTTTTGTGCTCTCTAGGCCCTTTCTAGGCTCTCACTATGGCCTTTTCTATGGTCCTCCCTAGGACCTATCTAGGCCTTCTCTAAGCATTCTCTAGGCCTTACTATGGCTGTCTCTATGATCCTCCGTAGGCCCTCTCTAGGCCCTCTCTAGGCCTTCTCTAGGCCCTCACTATGGTCGTCTCTATGGTCCTATCTAGGCCTTCTCTAGGCCCTCAATATGGGTGTCTCCATGTTCTTCTGTAGGTAGTCTCTGGGCCATCACTATGGCCATCTCAATGGTCATATCTGGACCCTCTCTTGGCCCTCACTGTGGCCATATCTATGGTCCTATTTAGGGATCCACTAGGCCCTCATTATGACAGTTTCTCTGGTCCTATCTAGGCCCTCTTTAGGCCCTCACAATGTCAGTCTCTATGGTCCCAACTAGGTCCTCTCTAGGCCTTCAATATGGCAGTCTCTCTAGTCGTATCTAGGCCTTCTCTCGGCCCTCCCTATGGACGACTGTATGGTCCTATCAAGGCGCACTCTATTCAGTCGCTAAACCATCTCTATGATTCTTTCTAGGCCATCTCTAGGCCTTCACTATGCCCGCCTCTATGGTCCCATCTAGGCCCTTTCTAGACCCTACTATGGCCATCTCAATTGTCACATCTAGGCCCTCTCTAGGCCATCAATGTGGCTATATATGGACCTCTCTAGGCAGCCTATAGGCCCTCACTATTACCATGTCTATGGTCCTTTCTAGTCCTCTATAGACCCTCACAAAGGCAGTCTCTATGGTCCCATCTCGGCACTATATAGGCTCTCAATATGGCCGTCTCTATGATCCTACCTAGGCCTTCTCTAGGCCCTCATTATGGCCGTCTTATGTTCCCATTTAGGTCCTCTTTATGCCCTCATTATGGCCATGTTTATGGTCCTCTCTAGGACCTCTCAAGGGCATCATCTCGATGCCCTCTCTAGGCCTTCACAATGGCTGTATCTATGGTCCTCTATAGGACCTCTCTTAGCCCTCTCTATGCCCTCTCTATGCCCTCACTATGGCTGTCTCTATGGTCCTCTCTAGCACCTCTCTAGGCCCTCTAAGGCCCTCTCTAAGCCCTCACCATGGCTATCTATATGGTCCTCTCTAGGATCCTCTAAGTCCTCACTAGGCTCTCACTATGGTCATCTTTATGATCCTCTCTAGGCCCTCTCTAGGTATTCACTATGGACGTCTCTATGGTATTATCTAGGCTCCCTCTATGCAATCTCTATCATCGACTATTTGTCCTCTCTATGCCCTCTCTAGGCCCTCACTATGGCTGTCTCTATGGTTCTCTCTAGCACCTCTCTAGGCTCTCTCTAGGACCTCGCTATGCCCTCACTATGGCTGTCTCTATAGTCCTCTCTAGCACCTTTCTAGGCTCTCTCTAAGCCCTTTCTAGGCCATCACTATGGCTGTCACTATGGTTTTCTCTAGGCTCTCACTAGGCGTCACTATGGCTATATCAATGGTTACTTGGGCCCTCTCTTGGACCTCACTATGGACATCTTTATGGTCCTTTCTAGGCCTACTCTATTTAGTCACTAAGGCCGTTCTATGGTCCTCTCTAGGCCATCTCTAGGCCTTCACTTTTCCACTTCTATGGTCCCATCTAGCCTTCTAGGTCCTCACTATGGCCATTTCAATGGTCACTTCTAGCCCCTCTCTGGGCCTCACTATGAGAGTCTCTATGGTCCTATTTAATCCCTCTCTAGGCCTTCACTATGGCCATATATATGTTCCTCTCTAGGCACCCTCTAGTCCCGCATTATTACCATCTCTATGGTCCACTTTAAGCACTCTCTAGGCCCTCACTATGGCCGTTTCTATGGTACCATTTCGGCCTTATATAGGCCCTTAGTATAGACATCTCTATGGTCCCATACAGGCCCTCTCTAGGCCCTCACTATGGCTATATCTATGGTCCCATCTAGTCCCTCTCTAGGCCCTCACTATGACAGTCTCTAAGGTCTAGGCACCATCTAGACATTCATGAAGGCCCTCTTTATGGTCCTCTGTATGCCCTCTTTTGCCCTCACAATGAGTGTGTCTATGTCCAATATAGGTCCCCTCTAGTATACTTCTAGGCCATCCCTTTGTCCTTTCTAGCCCCTCTCTAGGCCCTCAATATGGCTATATCTATGGTCCACTCTAGGACTTCTCTTGTCCCTTCCTATGGATGTCTATGTGGTCCTCTCTAGGAACACTCTAGGTGCTCCGTATGGCCGTATCTATGGTCCTTTTAGGACCTCTCTAGGCCCTCATTATGGCCGTCTCTATGGTCCCACATAGGCTTTCTTGAGGCCCTCACTGTGACCATGTCTATTGTCCTCTGAGGGCCCCATCTAGGCCATTTCAAGGCCATCTCTATGTTACTCTCTAGGCCCTCTCTAGGCCCTCACAATGGCTGTCACTATGTTCCAATGTGCCCTTCTAGGACACATCTAGGCCATTCCAATTGTCCTCTCTAAGCCCTCTCTAGGCACTCATTTTGGCCGTATATATATTCCCATCTAAGCCCTCTCTAGGCCCTCACTATGGCAAACTCTATGATCCCTTCTAGGTCCACTCTAGGCCATCACTATGGCAGTTTCTGTGGTCCTCTCTAAGCACACTCTAGGCTACTTGTAGGGCATCTCTATGGTCTCCTCTAGTCCTTCTCTAGGCCCTCATTATGGCTGACTCTACGGTCTCATCTAGGCCTTTCACTAGGCCCTTACTATGGCCGTCTCTATGGTTCTCTCTAGGCCCTCTGTAGGCCCTTACTATGGCCGTCTCTAAGGTCCTCTTTGAAAGGGGCTCATAAGGGGAGTCCCTCATGCTGATCTGGGAATAGGCTTTCCACCGAAGGACACACGAGACCATCTCGATGCAATTAGCAAAAAGGTAGATTTTTAATAACGAGGGGCCCCTTGGTTCAAGTCATATCTCACGCAGGAGACAGGGGATTCGACGACGACCCCAGGAAGTTGGAAATTTTATAGGTAGAGGTGGGAAGAGCAGTGAGATTTGGCGCGGTTACACATGATTGGATATTTTAAACATCCTCAATTTGCATAGACCAGTTATTTTTGACCATGAATCCTTGGACTCAAGAGTACCAGATGATCCATTACTCATTTTCTTGTTTAGACTTGTATGTCTTTGTGTCCTTGCTTCTTTTTCATTTTTGGTCACTCTGCCCCTGAAGAGGCTCAAAATTATTATTATTATGGCTAATTTAAACAATTTGTTATTGGTCTCTGCTGACCATGAATTCCTTGCTCTGTGTCTCAAGATGTTTTTAATTTTTTACCCTAACACGCTTTAGGCCCACTCTAGGCCTTTTCTAGGCCATCTCTATGGTACTCTGTAGGCCCACTCAAGGACACTTCATAAGCTGTCTCTATGGTCCTTTCTAGGCACCCTCTAGGCCCTCAACCTGGCAGTATCTATGGTCCTGTGTAGGCCTTTCTAGGCTCTCACTATGGCTGTATCTATGATTCTCTGTAGACCCTGTATTGGCTCTCACTATGGCCCATCTCTATGGTCTTCTCTAGGCGCCTCTCGTCCCTCTCTATGGCAGTCTCTAAGGGCCCCTCTAGGCCTGACTATGGCAGTCTCTATGCACCCATCTAGACCCTCAAAAGACTTCACTATTCCAGTATCTATGGTCCTCTCTAGGCCCATCTAGGCCTTCACTATGGCTGTCTCTATGGTCCTCTCTAGGCCCTCTCTAGGCCATCACTATGGCCATCTCTATGGTCCTCTCTAGGCCCTCTCTATGACACTTCTAGGCCATCTATATTGTCCTCTCAAAGCCCTCTCTATACCCTTAGTATGGCAATCTCTATGGTCCTATCTAGGCCCTCTCTAGGCCCTCACTATGGCTGTCTCTATGGTCTTCTCTAGGAACCCTCTAGGCGCTCAGTATGGACAGGTCTAAGATCCTCGTTAGGCACTCTCTAGTCTCACACTATGACTGTGTCTATGGTCCACTCTAGGCCCTTTCTAGGCCTCTTCAAGCCCATGTCTATGGTCCTCTGTAGTCCCAGTCTAGGTCCACACTATGGCTGTCTCCATGGTTCACTGTAGGTCCCCTCTAGTATGTCTCTATGTTCCTTTCTAGGCACTCCGTATGCCCTCACTATGGCCATCTATTTGATCCTCTCTAGGAACCATCTATGAGCTCAGTATGGCGGTATCTATGGTCCTTTCTAGACAGTCTCTAGGCCCTCACTATGGCTGTTTCTATGGTCCCATCTAGGCCCTCTCTAGGCCCTCATTATGGACGTCTCCATGGTCCCATCTAGGCCTTATATAGTCCCTCACTATGGACGTCTCTATGACCCTTCTAGGGACCTTCTAGGCCATTAATATGGCCGTATCTATAGTCCTGTCTAAGACGTATAAAGGCCTTAAATATGGCCATAACTATGGTCCTCTCTAGGCCCTCTCTAGGCCCTCCTAGGAACACACTATGGTGTCTATATGGTCATCGTTAGGCCCCCTCTAGGCCACTTCTCGGCCCTCTCTATGGTCCTCTCTAGGCCCTCTGTTGACCCTCACTATGGCTGTCTCTATGGTCCCATCTAGGCCCTCACTAGGCCATCACTATGGCATCACTAGGCCATCACTAGGCAGTCTTTGTAGTCCTCTCTAGGCCCTATCTAGTCCTTCATGATGGCCGGCTCTATGGTACTCACAAGGAACCCTCTAGGCCCTCAGTATGGCCATATCTATGGTCCTCTCTAGGCCCTCTATAGGCCTTCACTCTGGCCGTCTCTAAGGTCCTCTCTAGGCCCCTTCTAGGCCAATTCTAGGCCATCTCTGTGGTCACATCTAAGCCCTCTCTAGGCCCTTAGAATGGCTGTAACTACGGTCCCATCTAGGCCCTCATTGTGGCCGTCTCTATGGTCCCTTCTAGGCCCTCTGTAGCCCTCACAATGGCAATCTCTATGGTCTTCTCTAGGAATCCTATAGGCCCTCAGAATGATCAAATCTAAGGTTCTCTCTATTCCCTCTCTAGTCCCACACAATGGTCGTCTTTATGGTCCTCTCTAGGCCTACTCTAGGCCACGTCTAGGCCGGATCTATGGTCCTCTGTAGTCCCAGTCTAATTCCATACTATGACTTTCATTATGGTCCACTGTAAGCCCCATCTATGACACCTCTAGTCCATATCTATGGTCCTCTCGAAGCCCTCTCTATGCCATGACTATGGCCATATCTATAGTCCTTTCTAGGACCTCTCTAGGCCCTCACTATGGCTGTCTCTTTGGTCCTCTTTAAGTACTCTCTAGGCCTTCACTCACTATGGCTGTCTCTTGGTCCCATCTATGAGCCCTCAAGACCCTCACTATGGCCGTATCTATGGTCCTCCATAGGCACGCTTTAGGCCCTCACTATGTCCATATCTATGGTCCTCTACAGGCCCTCTCTAGGCCCTCATTATGGCCATCTCTATTGTCCACTCCAGGCTCTCTCTAGTCCCTCACTATTGCCATCTTTATGGTCCCATCTAGGCCCTTCTTAGGCCCTCACTGTGGCGTCCCTATGGTCCCATCTAGGCCCTCTCTAGGCCATCCATATGGCAATCTCTATGGTACTCTCTAGGCATTATCTAGGACTTCATTCTGGCAGTCTCTACTGACTTCTCTAGGCCCTCATTAGGCACTCACAAGGGCCCTCTCTATTGTCCCCTCTAGGCACTCTCTAGGCCCTCACTATGGCCATAATTACGGACCTCTCTAGGCCCCTATACACTCATTATGGCTGTCACTATGTTCCTCTCTTGGAACTCTCTAGCCCTCTCTAGTCCCTCTCTTGGCCATCTATATGGTCATCTCTATGGTCCTCTCTAGTACCTCTCTAGGCCCTCACAATGGCTGTCTCTATGGTACAAAATAGGGCCTCTCTAGGACCTCACTATGGCCGTCTCTATGGACCTCTCTAGGCCTCCTCTAGGCTACTTCTAGGCTGTCTCTATGGTCCTCTCAAGGCCCCTTCTAGGACCTCGCTATGGAAGTCTATATGGTCCTCTCTAGGCCATATCTGGGCCATAACTATGGCAGTCTCTTGGTCCTGTCTATTAACACTCTAGGACCTCAGTATGGCCATAACTATCGTCCTCTCTAGGCCCTCTCTAGGCCCTCAATATGGCTGTCCTCTGGTCCTCTCTAGCCCACACTCTGTCAGTCACTATGGTCCTCTCAAGGCACCATCTAGGCTACTTCTAGGCCATCTCTATGGTCCTCTCTAGGCCCAATCTAGGCCCTCACTATGGTCGTCTCTATGGTCCTCTGTAGGCTCCATCTGGGCCACATCTAGGCCATCTCTACGGTCCTTGCTAGGCTCTCTCTAGACCCTCACTATTGCAGACACTATGGTCCTCTCTAGGCTCTCTCTATGCCCTAATTATGGCCATCTCAATGGTCCTTTCTAGGCCCTCATTATGATCGTCTCTATGGTCCCATCTAGGCCCTTTCTAGGTCATAAATATGGCCATCTCTATGGTCCTTCTAGGCCCTCTCTAGGCCATCACTATGGCCATCTCTATGATCCCATCTAGGCCCTCTCTAGGCCCTCCCTATGGCCGTCCCTATTGTCCTCTCTAGGGACCCTTTAGTCCCTCACTTTGGTCGTCACTATGATCCTCTCTAGGTCCTCTCTTGGCCTTCTCTAGGCCCTCACTATGGCGTCTCGATGGTCTTGTCTATGGACCCTCTAGACCCTCACTATGGCTGTCTCTATGATCCACTCTAGGCCTTCACTTGGATCTCACTATGGCCGTATCTATGTTCCCCTCTGGATCCTCTCTTGGACCAAACTATGACTGTCTCTATGGTCCTGTCTAGGGCCCCACTAGGCCACCTTTAATCCATCTCTATGGTCTTCTCTAGGCCCTCTGTAGGCCATCATGATGGCCGTCTCTATTATAATCTCTAGGCTCTTTCTGGGCCCTCAGTATGGCCATCATGATGGCCATCTCTATAATCCTCTCTAGGCCCTCTCTAGGCCCTCAGTATGGCCATATCTATGGTCTTCTCTAGCCTCTCTTTAGGCCCATACTGTGGCGTCTCTATTGGCCTCTTTTGGACCTATATGGCACACAATATGCCCGTCTCTATGCTCCTCTCTAGGAACCCTCTAGAACCTCACTATGGCCATATTTATGGTCCTCTCTAGGCCCTATCTAAGCCCTTTCTAGGCCCTCACTATATCCGTCTCTATGGTCCTTTCTAGCCTTCACTATGTCAGTCTCTGTGTTTCCTCGAGGCCACCTAAGGCTGTTTCTATGGTCCACTCTAGGCCCTCTCTTGGCCCTCAATATGGCCGTCTATATGCTCCTCTCTAGGCACCCTTTAGGCCCTCATTATGGCCGTTTTTATGGTCCTATCTAATACCTCTCTAGACCTGCACTATGGGGGTCTCTATGGTCGCATCACATTCCTCTCTAAGCCCTCACTATGGCCGTCTCTATGGTAACATCTAGGCCCTCTCTAGGCCCTTACCATGGCGATGGCTATGGTCCTCTCTAGGTCCTCTCTAGGCCCACAATATGGTCTTCTCTATGGTCCTCTCAAGGCACCCTTTAAGCCCTCATTATGGCTGTCTCTATGGTCCTATCTAATCCCTCTCTAGGCCTTTAATATGGCCATATCTATGGTCTTCTCTAGGCCCCCTCTAAGCTCCTTCAAGGCCGTCTCTATGGTCCTCACTAGGTCCCTTCTAGGACATCACTATGGCTGTCTCTATGATCCTCTATAGGCCCTCTCTAGGCCCTCACTATGGCCGTCTCTAGGTCCCTCTAGAACCCTAGTAGCCTCATATTGCCCAGTCTCTAGGTCCTCTCTAGGACCCTCTAGGCCCTCAGTATGGCGTATCTATGCCTCTATGTCCTCTCTAGGCCTGTACCAATGGCATTCTTGGTCACTCTTAGGCCCTTCTAGTCCCACACTTCGGCAGTCTCTATGTCTCTCTAGGCCCCTCCCTCTTAGGGCATATACTCTCTAGGCCTCTCTATGGCCTCAGTATCCCTTTCTAGGCCTTAACTCTTTGTCCTCTATGCACATGGCCATCTCTGGAAAACCTCTTAGGCACCTCAGTATGGCCATACTCTATGTCCTCTCTAGGCACCTCTCTAGGTCTCACTATGGCTGTTTCATAGCACTGAGGCCTCTCTAGTACTCCAATGGCGTATCTATGGTCCTCTCTATAGCCCCACTTTGCCTCTCATGGCTCCTCTATGGTCCTCTCTAGGCCCACTATGCTGTCTCTCGGTCTCTCTAGCCTCTAGCCATCACTATGGCCGCTCTTTAAGTCCCATTAGCCTCTCTAGGCCCATTCACTGATCCAGTTCATAGGTCCTCTTAGAACATCTAGGCCACTATGGCCACCTCTATGGTCTTCTCTAGGCCTACATTAGGCCTCACTATGCCCATCTCTATGGTCCTCTTCAGGCCCACTCTAGGCCCTCACATGGCCTCTAGGTCCCCATCTAGGCCCTCTACATGGCACTCACTATGGCAGTCTCTAGACCTCTCACGGCCTCCCTATGCCATCTATATGGTCCTCTAGCTTAGGCCCTCATATGGCATGTCTCTATACCCTCTATTAGGCACTTCTAGGCCCTCACTATGGCCGTCTATGTCTCTCTAGGCCCCTCTAATGCTCACTTGTCGTCCCTGTCCTCTTAGGCCACTGCCTCACTATGGCCTCTACATGTCTCATCTAGGCCCTCTCTAGGCACTCACTATGGCAGTCTCTATAGTCCTATGGAGGCCCTCTCTAGGCCCTCATTATGGCCCTATCTATGGTCCTCTCTAGGCCATCACTATGGCAGTACCTATGGTTTTATCTAGGCTCCTTCTAGGCCCGCACATTGGCCATCTCGATGGTCCTGTCTAGGCCCCCTCTAGGCCCTCACTATATCAGTCCTTCTGGTCCTCTTAGGTCCTTTCTAGGCCTTCACTATGCCCATCTCTATGATCAGGTCTAGGCCCTCTCTAGGCGTACACTATGGCCATCTCTATGGTTCCCTCTAGGCCTCCTCTAGGTAACCTCTAGGCTGTCTCTATGGTCCTCTCTAGGCCCTCGTATGGCCCTCTCTATGGCCCTCTCTAGGCACCCTCTATGCCCTCACTATGCACGTCTTTACAATGGACTGCAGGCCTTCTCTAGAATCTCACTATGGCAGTTCTTTGATCCTCTCTAGGCTTTCTCTAGACCCTCACTATGACTGTCTCTATGATCCATCTAGGCCCTCTCTAGGCCCTCACTCTGGCCTTTCTATGGTCCCATTTATGCCCCTCTAAAGGCCCTCACTATGGCCATCTCTTTGGTCCTCTCTAGGACTCTCTAGGCTCCCACTATGGCCGTCTCCTATGGTCTTCTCTAGGCCCACTCTAGGACCTAACTTTGGCAATCATAATGGTCCCCTCTAGGCCCTCTGTAGGACCTCACGATGGCTGTTTCTAAGGTTCTCTCTAGGCCCCCTGTAGGCCATAACTGTGGCTGTTTCTATGGTCCTCTCTAGGCTTTCTCTAGGTCAAGACTATGCCATCTCTATGGTTCTCTCTAGGACCCTCTAGGCCACCTCTAGGCCGTGTCTATGGTCCTCTCTAGGCCCTCTCTAGGCCCTCACTATGGCCGTCTCTATGGTCTCTAGGAACTCTCTAGTCACTCATTATGGCAGTCTCTATCGTTCTCTCTAGGCCACCTTTAGGTCCTCAATATGGCAGTCTCTATGGTACTCTCTAGGCCCTCACTATGGCTATTCACTATGGTCCACTCTAAGCCGTCTCTAGGACCTCACTATGGCTTTCTCTATGGTCCTCCCTATGCACCTTCTAGGCCCTCACTATTTCCATCTCTATGGGGACCACTAGGACCTCCCTAGGTCCTCACTATGGCCATCAATATGGTCCTCTCTGGGACCTCTCTATGCCCTCACAATATCCATATCTATGGTCCCCTCTAGGCCCTCTCTAGACCCTCACTATGGCCATCTCTATGGTTTTCTATAGGCCCTCACTATGGCAGTCTCTATGGTCTTCTCTAGGCATCTCTAGGCCCTCATTAAGGCCATCTATAATGTCCGATCCAGGCCCTGTCTAGGTCCTCACTACAGACATCTCTATGAGCCACTCTAGGCCCTCTCTAGGCCCTCCCTATGGCCGTGTCTAGGGTCCTCTCTAGGCCCTCTCTATGCCCGTCTCTGTGATCTTCTCTAGGCTCTCTCTAGTCCCTCAATATGGGCATATCTGTTCCTCTCTAGCGAACCTCTAGTCCCTCACTATGACAGTCTCTATGGTACTATCTAGGCCTTCTCTGGGCCCTCACTATGGTCATCTCTATGATCTGATCTCTACCATCTTACGTCCCTCACTATGGCTCTCTGTATGGTCCTCTCTAGACACCCTCATTCCCTTATATGTCCTCTTATGGGCATCCCTAGGCCCTCCCTAGGCCCTAAGTATGGCAGTCACTATGGTCCCATCTATGCCCTCTCTAGGCCCTCACTATGGTGGTCTCCATGGTCCTATCTATGCACCCTCTAGGCCCTCAGTATGGCCATCTCTTTGAGCCTCTCTAGGCCATCTCTAGTCCCTCTTTATGGCCATCAGTATGGTCCTTTCCAAGACCTCTCTAGGCCCTCACTATTGTCATATTTTTCGTCCTCTCTAGGCCCCATCTAGGCCCTCAATATCGCCCTCTCTATGGTCCTCTCTAGGCCCTCTCTAGTCCCTCACTATGGCCGTCTCTATGGTCATCTCTAGGCATTCTCTAGTCTCTCACTATAGCCCTCTCTATGCTCCTCTAGGCCCCTTTAGGCCATCTCTAGAACCCTCACTATAGCCGTATCTATGGTCCTATCTAGACTTCCTCTAGGCCACCTCTAGTCCCTCTCTATGGATATTTCTAGGCCTCTCTAGGCCCTCACTCTGTCCATCTCTAGGTCCTCTCTAGGGCTTCCTCTAGGCCCTCACTGTGCCCAGTACTATGCTCCAATCTAGGAACCCTATAGGCCCACACTATGGCTGTCTCTATGATCCTCACTAGTCCCCTTCTAGGCCCTCACTCTGGCAGTCTATATGGTCCTCTCTTGGCCTCTCTAGGCCCTCTCTATGGCCATCCCTATGGTCTTCTCTAGGCCTACTATTGGCCATCCTATCATTGTGTCTATGGTCACCTCTAGGCCCTCTCTAGGCACTCTCCAGTCTCTCACTATGGCCGTTTCTATGGTCTACTCTAGGCCTACTCAAGGCCCTCACTATGGACTTCTATATCGTCCCATCTAGGCCTTATCTAGACTTTCATAATGGCTATCTCTATAGTCCCATCAAGGCCCTTTCTAGGCCCACACTATGGAGGTCTCTTTGGTCTTCTCTAGGTCCTATCTAAGCCCTCACTATGGCCGTCTGTATGGTCCTCTCTAGGCCCTCTCTAGGCCCTCACTATGGCCGTTTCTATGATCCTGTCTATGCCATCTTTAGACCCTTACTATGGCCGCCTCTATGGTGCTATCTAGTCCCCATCTAGACCCTCACTATGGCACTCTCTATGGTCCTCTCAAGGCCCTCTCTAAGCCCTCACTATGGCTGTCTCTATGGTCTACTTTAAGACCCTTTCTAGGCCTTCACTATGGCAGGCTCTATGGTCCTGTCTAGGCCCCTTATAGGTGCTCACTATGGTCATCTCTATGGGCCTCTCTAGGCCACTTATGCCACTTCTTGGCCGTCACTATGCTCCTATCTTGGCCCCATCTAGGCCCTCAATATGGCCATCTCTATGGTCCTCCAAAGGAACCCTGTAGGTCCTCACTATGTCCTGTATCTATAGTACTCTCTGGACCCTCTCTATGCCCACACTATGGCCATGTCTATGGTCCTCTCTAGGCCCTCTCTAGGTCCACAATAAGGCTGTCTGTATGGTCCTCTCTACATCCCCTATAGGCCACTTCTAGACCATTGCTATGGTCCTCTCTATGCCACTTCTAGGCCCTCACTATGGAAGTCTCTATAGCCTTTCTAGGCCCTATCTAGGCCCTCACTATGGCCATTTCTATGATCCTCTCTAGGCCCTATCTAGGCCACTTCTAGGCCATCTCTATGGTCATTTCTAGTCCCTCTCTAGGCCCTGCCTCACTATGGCCGTCCCAATGGTCCTCTCCAGGCCCTGTCTAGGACCTCACTATGGCTGTCTCCATTATCCCATTTGTGTCCCCTCTAGGTCTTCAATGTAACCGTCTCTGTGGTGCTCTCTAGGCACCATCTAGGCCCTCATTATGGCTGTCTCTATGGTCCTCTCTATGCCCTCTCTAGGCCCACACTATGGGTGTCTCTATGTTCCTCTGTAGGCCTCCTCTAAGCATCAATATGGCAGTCTCTATGGTCCTCTCTAGGCCCTATCTAGTTCCTCACTATGGCTGTCTCTATAGTCCTCTCTAGGAACGCTCTAGGCCTCTAGTATCACGGTATCTATGGTCCTCTCTAGGCCCTCTTTAGAACTCACTATGCCATCACCATGATCCTCTCTAAACCTTCTCTAGTCCCTCACTATGGCCATTTCCATGATCCCAGATAGGCCATCTCTAGGCCTTCATTATGGCCGTCTCTATAGTTCTCTCTAGGCCCTTTCTAGGCAATCAATATGGCCTTCTCTATGGTCCCATCTAGAACCTTACTAGGCCTTCATTATGACTGCCTCTATGGTTCCTATCTAGGCACCCTCTGGCCCTCATTATGGCTGTCTCTATGGTCCTCTCC